>CM030187.1:14441842-14467500 GCA_017639675.1 Aplochiton taeniatus
GGCTTTGTCGGACAGAACGTTCTGGAAAACAGACCAAAAAAGGGCATTTTGATAAAGCTAAATAATCATACAATTATAGTGAGCTAAAAGTACAGTACGCAAAGTGAAAAGAAAGTGAATCAGTAGTGGTCGCCTACAAAAACAGCCGTCTTTTAGACAGCGACTATAGACCTACATTGGATAAGATGTCTCAGGAACTATTCATATGTCGATGGAAACAAACTGCTACTACAGCAAACAACACGTTCATAATAATCAGAAATGAAACATACCTGGTAAACTGTACAATGGCCTCGCAAAGGCCCACATTCCGAATCTTTTCATTTTTCTCCACCTCACTAGGATGGTAGAACAAAATCTTCTTCTCCTCCTAAACAGCAACACACCCTTTGGTTAGTAATCCAGAAAACTAACAGAGACTGATCTACAAAACGTTTATGTTGGAGCACTTTCCGGCAAACATCTCCTTTTTAATTCCAACGTTTCAACCACATAGGAATAATGCCTAACTAGGGGCCCAGGGTTAAACAGAAATATTAACTCGACCTACTATGAGGTCGGACCACCAATACTTTGTAAAACATTAATAATATTGAAACATTTTAAGTTGTAGCACGCTTCAATTGTCAAATGCTATTTAAATGGTACAAGAAAAGCATATAAAATAGGCCAATGTTTTACAATGATGCCAGAGAGCAATCTATAGGGAGCTATAGTCAATTTTGTCGTCAATGCATACGCAAAAGGAACAAAAACCAGAAGCTAATATCATGATACAGAAAAGTGCCCATTGTCCGATGGCTCAGAAGTGTGTGCAAGCACAGGTGACTCAGGACTGCATTTAAGCTTACCTCTCCTTCGCGAGGGCCGAACAAAGGGTTATAAACAAAGAAACTGAGTAGAGATGGGGTATATTGTTTCTCTTGCATTCCTGATGCCATTCTGGGACTGTAACAGACATAACAAACATTGAAATCACGTAACTAAAGGCTGATTATCGAACTTAACCTCATTTCATAAGGGTGGGATTGCCACTCGTGTCAAGAAGATGTGTAGATGACTGACAAACAGAAGCACACAGCCTTATTTTTTACCTGATCATCAGCATTAGTGTGGTTTGTGTCTGGACTACCTCTAGGCTGGGTTAGCATGCCTCGCGCCTGCAGAGAGGATACACGGTACGGGTTTGAGTAAATCATCATCTCATTCCTTACAGATATCCTACCACAGAAGACATTTCTTTACAGGGACCCCAACCAAAGTAGTCAAGTTGGGTTGTTTTGCGTCTAATGGCACGAGGATGAAATGCATTCATTGAATAGTTGAATTTTGATTGTCTAAAAACTTAAGATCAACATTTTCACCGGCTGTGAAAATCGACTTTGGATCCACTTTGAACTGTACGCAGAACAAGCAAAAATTTGTCAAACTATCAGATAATTCAGAAATGCTAAATTTAGCATCTACCAGTAGAGTATATAACAAAGCTAACTTTTCTTGTCCAAACCAACTAGCTTGCTAGCAAGCAATTAGCCGACGTTAGGTGGTCAATTGAATTTTGTATAGACAGTACCCCTGCTGCAGCAGTAACAACAATCAGCAGTCACCCTGTTTCTAGGTTGTTTTTGAAGCAAAACAGGACGTAGTCTGAAATTCCGCGGAAATGGCACGATAACATACCACTGATACTCACTTTTTAGTGCATTCACTTAACACATGCAGGTGACTTGAGTTTTAGTCGACATAAATAAGAGCGAAGAGATGAGATCTCAAGAAAGAAGTCGCGTTCTCTTCCTGGTTTTGACAGCATTAGATGTGTTACACTAACAACTATCCGGGTGGGTAAGATTTCTATAGTAACACGTTCCCATGGTAAACCGTATTGGTCTAAAACTACGTGCATATTGTCTGACAGGCTTACACTTGACATCAGTGTGTACATGTAGAATATTGTTATTATCTGATTACTTGATAGCCTAAAAAAAGCTGTATAATGTGTGCGGCTGACATTGCATCTTTAAATTCTTTAAAGTAGTATAATGGCCATTGATGAAACCATCAGCAGTTCTGAGTTCTTCCAACCTTGCTCATATTATTTGAATACCAACTTTGGAGCGCTTTTTGCCCATCTGGCATGCATTGAGAGGATTTGGTCAGTGTTACCCTAACTAACTCATTATATAATATCATTGGATTAAAATAAGCAGCTATCAGCCTAAGTATGCATACAAAAAAGATTGTAAGTCAGTAGCTAAAAATGTAATTGATTTGTTTTCCTAAAATGAAGGAACTACCTGATAACAACTATTGTTGTGCTTTTGAAGTAAGCAGCATTTTAACAGAATGCTAAATGTTGCCACAGTATGGATTACCCCATGTGCTTTAAGAAATCAAGGATGATAACGAATACTATTTCCATTAGGTTTCAGCATATAGTAGCATTATAAAATAGATATACTTTAAATAAATATACCGATACTGAGTGTTTAGATACATTATATATATATATATATATATATATATATATATATATATATATATATATATATTCAAGTTGGGATCAAAAGAACACAGCAAAGCCAGGAAATATACGTTACAACATCTTTATTCTCACCAGTCAATAATAGTCAGGTTAATGTTAATGGCGGATTAACAGGGGCCAGCATAGCACAACGTAGTCGAAAGGCAAATAAAAATGGTTGGTCTCTTCTGAATGGAAAAAACTGCATTTTAAAAATAGTGGAAGGCTGAAGCGGGGTCTTGAGGAGAAGGAGGAGAGGAGCGGGAAACCATCGCGTGGAAGTCTCAGGAGTTAGGATAGGACCATAGTCTGGAATTCTGGAACGAGAATGAGATGAACTGGATCAGTTTCACGTCGACTTCTGGCCGGATAATTTTTTTTTTTAAGCGCACATGTAACAGCTCAAATCTGTTGACAACATGATCATCTCTCAATCAAAAAAAAGCTGTTCTTTTCTGAAAATGTTAATTAAATGAATTGAGTCGCTGATGTGTCTAATGTTAATAACGGGTGTTGTCTAGGTTTCTGTTATATGAATGATTTACAGCGTCACTCTCTTTCTATGGAGAGATGACAGCACAGAGCTCTGGAATGACCTAAATCCAAACGGTCGTTTTGCAAGCAGATTGGAGAGAGTGTTTAGGAATTCCCGTAAACCTCTTACGCAAGACGGTCACAGGGTTCAAACATTAGGGGGCACTGGGTGGAAACCATTAGGCAAAAGCAGTATCTATAGAGGTTATGGTTTTAGACTCTCAACCTGCCAAGAGGAAAGATGTCCTAGGACAGACTGTGATTAAGATTAGCATTTTGTTTGGGGTTTGCCTGTATCTATGTATTTAACCCCATCCTACATCAATAATGTCTGAGGAATGCAGGCACGCATTTTGAACTGAAAGAGGGGCATATGTACCTACTAACACACGCACACACACGCACACACACACACACACACACACACACACACACACTGATACACACACACACACACACACACACACACTGTCTTACTCTCTTTTTTATTCATTTCTCCACACCATGTGATCTAATCTACAGTTGTATTTCCCAGGTCCTAAAGAAATGCATCTCAACTATATGTTGTCGCAAAATCAATAAAAAGCCTCTGTAAAAACCCACAACCTCTTTGTAAATACTTCGACAAACTTAAAGGTGCGTATTTAAAGTATTTTACCCCAATTAGGTCCTTCTTTTCCATTCCACTCAACAACAAAAAAGATTGCCCCCCCCCCCCCCCTTTGTGAGATTTAGGTTGTTCCCTTTCAGGATTGTCCAGACACCCTCGTACTGACCCTAAACGTCTGTTTTGTCCCAAAAGAGCCCATAGATTATGGAGCCTGTGAGCTAAAGCGCTGGGTGAAACACACAGTATGGTGAGTAAAGGGATGAGACGTGGATGGGTGTATTCCACACCGTCCGTGTTTAAAGACTCAATCAACTGTCAGATAACAATGGCACGCTGTAAAGTGGGCTTCACATATGCAGTGTGGTAGACTAACACAGGGTTACGGTACTGGATGCCATTTGGATTAGATTTAAACAGTTAAGACAGAGCACTATAATGACTGAGCAAGGAAGAATTGAATTGTGTTAGGAGTAAAACAGTAAGTAAAGACTTAAAATAAAACAAGTAGGCAATGTGTTGCAACTAGCTTGATTTTAAGTGTTGTATACGTGCTCGTTTACTGTGTGTGTGTGAGATGTATGGTATGTGTGTCTGGGCTTTATAGTAAGTATTTGTGTTTATTCTGGGATGAAATAATACCTTGCTCACATGTCACTCTATAACATATTTCCCGAATTATTTCGAATAAAACGTATCAAAAAATTTCTCCGGATGAAGTAAAAACAGGTCAAAAGACTGTTAAGAAGTTGTTTGATCAGGTTTTAGCTTTGTCTCAAAAACCACCAAACCCCTGAATCTCATTTAACTCCACACAATACTGTCCATCTTTAAAACACATGCCATCTCATGTACCTACTGAATATCCAGTCTCCATCGCCTCCATCTCAGATAAACTACATCACTGAAATCATTACCGTGGCGATGATCACATTCATTAAGCTTATGGACACACTTCTCTTATCTTTCTACCTTCCACTCCGATTTTGCCATCGCTGTCATCGTCAGCTGCGGATATGAAGGTCTTGGCCTCCTTGTCGGTCAGCGTTCGTGCCCCGGGGTCAAACCGCTGCAGGAAGAACCTGTAGACCACAGCACACACACACGCACACACACACACACACGCACGCACGCACGCACACACGCACGCACGCACACACGCGCACATACGCACACACGCACACACACACACATACACACACAAACACACACACAAACACACACACACGCACACACACGCACACACACACACGCACACGCACACACGCGCGCATGTGGTCACACAGGTTAACAAAGGTGTCTAACAGAACACAGGAATTCAAACAGGTAAGCCGGTGTAGAAATGTTTGCCTGCCCTTTTCCTACAATGACAAACAAAGCCACCTACACACAACACACGCACACACACGCAAATACACACACACATGCAAACCACACACACACACACACACAAGCTGCAGCTTATATCATCAAGTTTATCTCATGGCGATTTTGCTGAATTGACCCAAATTTTCATTTTCATTGCTCTCTATGCTTTACTGTTGCAATCAGATAATGAATTATAGAACACTAATAACACCGCAGTCCACCCACGGATTAAATTAGGAAAGGGCTTAATGCTCCCCTTAAAACTCACATTTTAGTAAACCTCTTATTGGGTGGAACATTACAAAACACCTTGTCCTGTCACAGCGCGGATTTTGCACTGTTAAGCCTAGCTAAAGTCTACAGCAGAGTAGATCAGTCTATAGCTCTATTTGTGCAGCACACACCATAACTTATCTGGCACAAATCGTTAACACCTTACCCTACAATAAAACACACACACGCACGCACGCACACGCATAAACATGCTTTATGGTAGATGCATTTAGCTTTAAAGCTTTTAACAAATAGGCTATATGACTGAATATGAGATCGTTATTTCGGGTGTTCCTGGCGGGTATCAAACCCCTAACTCCCTATAAGTCTAGCAAGCGGAAGTTCTATCGATAAAAAAAATAGTTATGAAGTCCGTTACTTTAGCTCCGCCTCCTCAATGTAGCCGCTGTTGTCTTCGTCAAGGATGCTGAAGACGTCTTTGATCTCTTTGGGCGTCTTGGACGACAGGCCACACAACTGGAAAAACTTTTTGTAGCAGAACGAGTCTGCAGCTAGAAAATGTGTAAACAAACGCACACAGATATACACAGTTAGTGAATGTTACAGTAAATACACGATCCCTTTGCACATGCACTCACGCGCTCACACAAACACGTACACACCAACACGCGCCAATGTGCAGACTCTCTCTCTCTCTCTCTCTCTCTCTCTCTCTCTCTCTCTCTCTCTCTCTCTCTCATCTCTCTCTCTCTCTCTCTCTCTTCTCTCTCTCACACACACACGGTGAATTAGGAGGGGAAAAAGGTCAGAAGCGTTGAGATGTTGGGTTAGAAGAAGAGGAGATGAAAGGCATCGTGGCATCGCTCCAGGTGACAGCTTCGTCCTTCGCTATCTTTACAAGCTGGCGAGCACCCAGCGTGTCCAAGACCTCTTACTTCCCTTCTGATAGTTAAACTCTCAAATGTTATCTCGGAACTAGGCTATTAGTTAAATATTTTTCTCACCCATAATTGACTGTTGACTTGAAGTCACACCTCTTCATATTTGCCTCTAACCCCCCCAACACACACATACACGCCACCATCTCTCTCTCTCTCTTTCGACTCTCTCTCTCTTTCTCAGACACCTGCCCCCCCCCCCCCCCCCCCCCCCATCCCCTCTCCCTACTCACGCACGTATGTATCACTCATTCTGTCACTTTCCAGTGTGTCACGTTCAAGTACCTGAAGGCTCAGGTAACATACCTTGGCAGTCCTTAATGGCATCGTCGATAGCGGCAGCCGAAAGGATTGAAGTGAGTGACATATTAAACCTGCACGTACAAAAGAAGAGCAAAGTAAATCACTCACACCTATAAAAGCACACGCACTACATCCGCAAAAACGCAACGCACAATTAAATTGATTCTTTCAATTTCAGTCAGTAAAAATATCGTCTATAAGTCAAAATATAATGCAAAAAAAAAAAGCAAAATGCACAATTGAGTGAATTGCGTTCAAAATTTGACCATATCAGATATTTTAACCTGATTGGTTAACCTACTTTGTTATCCTAACTCTTTTTTTTCATCGGCTTTTATTTGCATTTTTTGTTTGTTTGTTTTGTTTAGTTCCAACATCAACAAATGCACGTCAAAACCACGTCCGTAAGAAGTTAAAGACTCAGGAAACAGAAATTACTATCGTAACTTTCACCACTGCAGATGACACCTTTATAGCACACAGCGGGAACTCATATTCCCATCACACACCTTCCAGCTTCTGCTCGCCTTTACCCGTGTCTACTCACCCGTCAGGAGAGCTCGCCTCGTTGATCGGTCCCAAATAGAGAAAGTAAGGCTTTATGGTGAGTCTTGACGGGCAATAAGGACTTATATACGAAGGGGATGCGCCGACAATGAGCGATACTTGAATTACCTGTCCGCGTATCGAATTCTCACAGCAAAGCCCTTCTCGAATTCCTCACCTAACTAATTAACCTTTACTATTTATATTACCTATGGCTGTTTGCGTGAAAGGCCGTGACACCTGTACGCTCTCCGCCTTAATACGCTGCTATATTATGCATAGCAAGTACGTCTCTCTCTCTCCCTCTCTCTCTCTTCCCCCCTCTCTCCCCCCTCTCTCTCTCCCTCTCTCTCTGCCAACCCTCCCTCTGTCCGTCAAACACACACGCACACTCGCACACGCACGCACACATACACACACACACACACACACACACACACACGCATACACACACATGCACAGAGGAATACACATGTTTCATGTTAAAAAACATGATTACCATTGTCCCTCTCTGTAACATTTCTTGTGGGTAAGTAAGTTTACACATTTACATTCTACTCATATTGGTAGTGCATTCATCAACCCTGACATTTCTACAACGATCCCCTATTTTCTTTTACTTCCAAAGCATCTCAGCAAAGCCACTACATGATGGCGATGATAATGCACAAAGTCTGTCCATCAGTGAATGTCACGATGACAACCTAACCCCAGCTCACCTCTCCGTCAGCAAACAGGAGGATGCTGGTCCATACGGCTCTTTTGACCTGCCTGTTTTAGCTTATGTGTGATATATCACTGTCCAAAACAAAATGCAAGAGGGCATTCAGGAGGGAGGTGTAGGTTAAGCGAAGGAATGGGAATATAGTCTGAAGGTTATTGCCGTTAACGTTGACGATGGTTATTGCACAAGAGTATGTGTGCGGCGCATTGCAAAAAGCAGACTTGATTTTGAGGATACATTTGGAAATGTTTGGGTTGGATTTATTCATTCCTGTTCATTCAGCACTTGGCCTGTTTATTGGGGCAATCAATTGCACTATGTTGAACATACAAACACCTACATACACACACACACACACACACACACACACACACACACACACACACACACACGCACACAAACATACACACAAACAATTAACCCCTAATTGCCTCTTGGCTTCTGTGAGACGATTCAGGTGAGTACACCTGGTCACCAAGGTGACCGACCTTGCTTGAGGTGAGCGCTCAGGTCGTAACCTAGCAGCGTGTCAAAACATCCAGCCCGCAGGTTCTCTGTTGACGTCAATCAGCAAATACATGATAGACAGGGGGTAAACTGTTTTTTTCTAATGAGGACCAAGGGAATTAGCCTCAGTATTCCCAGTTCATAAACCAACCCGCTTTGCTTTCACATGCATCATAACATAATATTAACGTGTAGTTTATCAAATATATATGAATATATAATACATCCTATTAGTCAGTTCTCACATCCAATGCCACAAACTGTGTGAATGTATTGTTATTTAGTAAGGACTGTCATAGAATCTCTTCCTAATAGTTATTAAATTATACTTTAGGATCCATATATTTTAAGTCTCCTGATTTTATTTGCCACTTTGCATTCATGAATGCATTTTCAATTATTATATACTATTGCAGTTTCTTGACCAAATTTTAATCGATGCATATTCCAAATACCTGCATTCAGAAAGGGTTCTGAGTGTGAATCACCTTCTCCTCATGTATAGTCACTTACTAGCATTATTAGTAAATAATGAAAATAAGTCAAATATATTTGAGAATCTGTGACCAAATAATCCATCAAGTATCACATTTCAAAAGATTGTTTTTGTTTGTTTGTTTTATTTGAATAACTGCTGTGACCTTTCCACAAAGGCTACTGCTCTGAGCTTTGTTTGCTCCCCCAGACTTTTCCCAAGTGCAGATTTGTTCGACCTGGGTCGCCATCTAGTGGATGGTATACGTAAATGCATGGCATTAACATGTATTTTGTTAACAGTACACAGAAGTCTCTGAAGAAGCACAAGATTGTGACATCCTTTTATTCACTGAAGAGCAAACACTCTTCGGGGTGGTAGGGAGTTACAGTCAAAACAGTCTGCGGAGACATTCATAAATAAAATGAATATAAAAAAGATACAGAATTTGACAGCCAACGGGCAGGAAATCCTCAACAGTACATTTGTGGTTCCCTAGGATGAGCTTATGCCTTGACCAGGGCAGCGAACTCTGCAGGGGAGAGAAGAGAGAGAGAGAGAGAGAGAGAGAGAGAGAGAGAGAGAGAGAGAGAGAGAGAGAGGGAAAAGGCCGTCACATAGGGATTCACTAACAAAAGAAAAACATTTATATAATAAAAAACAACAAATAGGCCTATACTCAATGTATTTAGTTTAATATAAGTCCATTTTAAGAGAGCCAAGAAACAGTAAAATAACCGTTAAACTATGAAACTATGTATGATGATAACGTTTGAAAGGTTTGAGAGCAAAGATCAATACCATCGACTCCGATCATGCCATCACCATCGGCATCTCCGGCCTTCAGGAAAGCCTTGGTCTCTGCGTCTGTCAGAGCTCTGGCTCCAGCGGCGAAGTTCTGGAGGAACAGCCTGCAGAAAACAACGGACACACACAAAAACAACAAAACAACAAAACAACAACAACAACAAAAAACAACAACAAAACAACAAAAACAATGAGCACGATAGAAAGCAACACAAATAAGAAATGATCACTAAAGTAAAAAGACAAATAAAAAAAACTATTTGTAAGTAAAATACAACTTTGAATACATATAATAGCTCTTGGATATTTCATTTTCATTCATGTTTGAGGTTGCCATCCAGTATCAATAGCATACAGATCAAGTTTCCCTGAAATGTGGTTTGAAATGACTTAACTACTATGATAAAATCAGAATTCAGTCAAACTGAAATAAATAAAAAGCATTTAGGGTTGGAACTATGTGTTATAAGTCCAAATAGGTGTTGAAACTACAGAATGTCTTCAGACGTTGCATCCATTTCAAATCTGGGTCGTTTGACAAACCCCAAGTTACTTCTTGGCAAAGGGAAAAAGTCTGGAGTATGTGAGGCTTACTTGAGCTCATCCTCCTCAATGAAGCCACTCTTGTCCTGGTCAATGACGTAGAAGGCCTTCTTCACATCCTCAGCAGACTTGCCGGCCAGACCCACCTTGGCGAAGAACTCCTTGTGCTTGAAGGAGTCGGCAGCTAAGGTGGAGAGACAGAATAAGAGAGAGGCAGGGGGGTTGGGGGACAGACAGAGAAGAAGAGGATGAGAGAGAGAGAGAGAGAGAGAGAGAGAGAGTGTGTAATAGAAGTAGAAAGAGAGAAAGAGAGGAGAGAGGAAACAGGCCAGAGAGCGGGGAGAGAGAAAAAGAGAGGGATTATAACAAAAGGGTGATAGGGGAAAAACGAGAGCAGGGGAAAGTGTTTCAGGACTCTGATAGCCTGTGAGAAGTGATGATATAGACTGTCACTGATATCTACTGACCAGCTGTCACCATGGCAACTATTTATGACCGTCTCAAAGACTGCCCGACACTTTGACACTGGCCGACGCTACGAAATATTTCAAGACAACGAATATTTTAATGACCCACAGACATTTAAGCATCTTACTGCTCAATTTATTGAGATCAAAGAGTAGATACTTCTCTGAGGTCGGAGGCGAATGATCTTTGAAATTAATATTTACTGTACTCTTGGCTTGATCGTTAAAAGTCATCTATTCATAGTGCTGGGCGCCATTGATAGTCTGCACTAGACCTTCTCTCCTTCTGCAGAGCAAGCAAATGTTTTAAACAGGGATGGTTTTAATCAGGATTCAAGTTTTGACTTTTTCTCTGGCTCAAAAACGAATAGATGCAAAGAGCTATAGATTATGTTCTATGCATGCTTTTTCAACTATCCCTGCCAATGTCTTGTCTGCCTCCACATTGACAGAGCTCCCACCTATCCATATTAAACATTTTGTAATATTGTCAGTATAGTCACGCAATGAACAAGGTGACTTACATAAATTGCAGCGAGTTTTGTATTTTAGTATTTTTTATTTTTGTACCTTTTGCAGGCTGCAATGGCTGCAGTGATGTCAGCATCCTTCAGAACACCGGCGAAAGCCATTTTTAGCTGAGGGGAGGAGAGAAGAAAGTATTGTCATATCAAAAACTGCTGCCTCACCTAAATCTAAGCTTGAATATCTGTTGGATGATACTTTCGCTCTGCCATGTTTATCCCCCTCTAAAGGGCGGATCTATACGTTACCGTCCCATCAATACCTTTGGGTTGAGAATTGCATTTTGGCACCAATTATTATTATCTATCGGGAAAAAATATCAATTTTAGAATTGTTCTCAATCATTGGAAAGGCATGCATTGCATTTCTGAGCTTGTCCTTCCAGTGTGTGGGCACGGTTGAAGGAATCAGAAATTGTAATCCACTAATCCAAAGCCAAAACACTCCAGGGCAAAAGATCAAATCTCCTTTGCTGCAGTTGGGGTTGGGATTTGGTAGGGATGTCCTTCCATTTTGGTTGCCTTGGTTACTCCAAAGTCCAAACTTTTAAGGTTTTTCTCTGGTTTAGAATATACTGCTCTCTATACAGGCCGTCTCCCATATGATGCTCCAATTGCAAGATGCAATGCATAAGACCTGCTGCAAATTTTGTAGTCTACTTGAGTAGTCTGAGTAGTCTAGCTGTCAAACCCTGCCTGAAGATTGCCTTCACTCACCTCAAGTTTAGGCTAGTGTGGGTTCTCCAAGATGAATCTGGCAACTGCAGTAAGGTGCCTGCGTTGATCCACTACCTTATATACGTCCACTCACTCGAAATATGAGGCACATGTAATGGATACCGCATGCAAAGCAGTTGGTTGAAAAATTTGTCCAGTAGTCATTGCCGTCCTATTTATATATACATAAATGAAGATGCTTAAAAGGTACGTGTATTAAAGAGCTTAATATTCAGACAGGCTAATAATAATCGTGGCTGATTTGCTGAAGAAAGCAATTCTGCGGTGCGCAGTTTTTCGACTAACGTGTGAAATTGTGCTCGAACTGACGGGCGAAAAAGTAAGGTAACAGATCTTGGAACTTTAGTGAGATTTAAATACAGTTAGATGGAACTTACTACGTCATGTTATGAGGCTGTAGATGTTAGCTAGTTTATTTTTAACATGCTTTAAAGTTGCGCGTAAAAGTAGTTTTTTTCTTCTTCAGAGATGGGCACTTTTAAAGTTTGATCTATTGTGTTAGATGGTATTTTCCTCCCATACTGTACCATAAGACATCAATGCGGTTTTACAATTTATTTGATCTAACTCGGAGCTCCAGTGAGCGAGCGGTATCTTCTTTTTTAATAATCTAGTGGCCAATTGGCACGCGTAAAACGTCTGGAATGAGTTGAGTGGCATTCCGGTGTCGAAATATAGTGTGGAGTGGCGTTGATTGATTACTGTGAGCTGTTGTGCTGTGATTTGGAAAAGGAACTGGTGATAAAAAACCCGATTTACTTGAAGTAGTTGACGATGTGTAAACTATTATTATTTCTAGGTAAAACAGACATCATTTTGAAATGGTTTTGCAAACTTTTAAGGATATAATAACAACTGTCACGCCTATCAACTGTATAACACATGGCGGTTTCCCCACACTTAAATTATTACAAATTAAGATGGGTGTGTGAAATAACGATTCAATATTTCATAGAGAAAACGAATTCGAAGATGAAGTTATATTCCTAAACTGTACTTTAGCCAATCTCTTGTAACTGCGGTACAGCTCATTTTGATCTCTTATTAAAGTACAAAGCGAAGACTTGCAACATAATAATGGTCCAACAACGTAACTAGGAGATTGGTGAAGCGGTATGTGGAGGGTTGAACCACGACTGTCTTTTAGATTGTTTTGTTTTATTTGAATCAATTAGGCATCTCAATATAAGGGGACTTGCGAGGTAGTATTATTTTCTTCTTATAATTTTTTTTTATTACATGTCTTTTCGGAGGCCTTTGGTACTTATCAAAATACCAACTCAGGCAACAGTGCAAACATCATTTTGCATGATCTTCTTTCAAAATGTGCACATAGACTAGAGCTTTGGAGGAAGGCAGTGTGTCATTAACAAACAAATCAATGTAGTGCATTTGCAGCATCAAAACAATCTTATGATGAATCAGTTTTTATTAATATTGTAGTTTTTATTTTCATCGTGTAATACTTTCTACAGTGTTAAATTGTCAACTTTTCATGTAAAGTTAACGTTTTACACAGCGCATTGCGTTTTGAGATGCACCTGTTTGCTATTGTAAAGATGACAAAAGTATACTTTTTTTTCAGATTACAATTTGAATTCAATATGATCAGAAACCTGCGTCAACGTCAATTAACTAATGGACACTGAACTTGAGTCGTGGAAGATACCAGCTCGTGAAACTCATCATCACACCATCGTCTGTATGTAAAGAAAAGTTTGAAGTTGAAGTTGAAGTTGAAGAAGGTTTCACGCCTATCGGGTCTCTTGGTCTGTGACCTCACACGACTTCATTGGTGGTTTTGGTGGAAAGACAGTTGGGATTCATGCGTCATACTGCCATGCTAACGGGAGGTAAACTAACTGATTTGAACTGAACTGAAGTGATCTGAGCCATGCTGGCTTGCTAGCCATCCAGCGCACACTATAGTCAATAGAACAGTTCCTATGACAACAACACATGTGTATGTATTATCTTGTTGTAAGAATTTATTCAGAGATAAATCATAACACAATCATGGACAAAGGCAATAGTATTCGTTTTTGTCCATGGACCCTTCGATGCAACCACTACCCAAGATGAGAGTGGTTCACTACCTAGGCTGAGAGTCACGTCGAAGGGCATTGACCGAATACTTATACCCCGGCAACAACAACATAACTTGGCTTAGTATAAGATGATACCAGAATTGGATGAAACAGCCAAAGTCTTAACCCCCACCAACTGACCAGACATGGTGCCATACCAGCATTCTTAGAATATGACTAAGATGATTACGTCACTGTAAAAACGAATGTGGTAATCAGTGTGGTAAATGTGGTAAACAATAATTATGCCAATCATAATATGGAAATATATGATTACTTCAACATTACAGTTGCAAAAGACGATGATCAATTGTTACAACTTACAGGATTGATCAGGGCCAGATCGGTTTAGGTACTGGTTATATCCCTTCAGTGGAAAAACACCATTGGGCGTGTACTGTATAGCTTAGTCAATCTGCCCTATTGCTGTATTGTGTTTCAGAGTCACGTTACAAACATGTCCGTGTGTGTGTGTGTGTGTGTGTGTGACACATCTCCACCAAATCTATGAGGTGAAAGAAAACAGTCGTTCATCATCGCAAACGCTCAGCCTATGGTTTTCAACTTTTTAGGGTTAGGGTTAGGGTTAGAGGTTAGGGTTAGGGTTAGGGTTAGGGTTAGGGTTAGAGGTTAGGGTTAGGGTTAGGGTTAGGGTTAGGGTTTAGGGTTAGGGTTAGGGTTAGGGTTAGGGTTAGGGTTTAGGGTTAGGGTTAGGGTTAGGGTTAGGGTTAGGGTTTAGGTGTGCATTTTAAAAAGCAATGAAATGCATTCGTTGTTTAATAATTTTTTCACTGTATACTGTAAATAAAGTACAAAGTAAGCCCCCTGTCTCTCTCTCTCTCTCTCTCTCTCTCTGTCTGTCTGTCTCTCTCTCTCTCTTTCGCTGTCTGTCTCCCTCTCTTTCTCTCTCTCTCTCTCTCTCTCTCTCTCTCTGTCTGTCTGTCTCTCTCGTTCTCCTCACCTGCAGAAGTATAAATAAACCATATTCTATATCACTCTCCGCTGCCAGCAGTAGCTAGCCTAAGAAAAGGTTCCTATGAATTTTGCTTGATTGACATGCAGCCTTGTAGCTGGGGAGTTCTGAAACCTTAGACTAGGGGGTAGGCTCATGTGTAAGGCTAAGAGGGACAGACTGCTAGTAATGGAGTATGCAGAGCCTTTGAACGATAATTAGAAAAAAACGAGTCGTGAATAGAAAAGCTCTTTTTTAATCCGAGTGTGAGTTTATTTTTGTTTCAGTAAGTGCAAAAAGAGATGGTAAAACTTTGCACACATGATGAATGCTGACATAAAATGTATTTCAAAAACATGAAAGGTAAACACGCTTCGGGGTGGTGGGGAGTTACAGTCAAAACAGTCTGCGGAGACATTCATAAATAAAATGAATATAAAAAAGATACAGAATTTGTAAGCCAACGGGCAGGAAATCCTCAACAGTACAATTGTGGTTCCCTAGGATGAGCTTATGCCTTGACCAGGGCAGCGAACTCTGCAGGGGAGAGAAGAGAGAGAGAGAGAGAGAGAGAGAGAGAGAGAGAGAGAGAGAGAGAGAGAGAGAGAGAGAGAGAGAGACTCAGTCAGTGCAAGGCAAACCATAGATGTTCCGGAGGCATTCAAATTATCTATCAATCATTAAAATTATACTAGTATTGTCTTGGTCTGCAAAAATGGGTTGGGTAAACTATTTGACTTTTTTGTGACATTTTTGAAGTCAATGAATCCCACCAACATTTCCAGTTTACATTTTAAATACAATAAGTGCCTTGTGTTTGGAAAACACAACGATTCATTCTATTATCATTAACAATACCAAAAGGGCTCTTGCTGTTGCACACTACAGACACAGTCTAACTGATTTACTTTAAAAGCTTTTGAAGAACAGGGGTATACTATGCAGAAAAAGGAACATGCACCAAGAGGAGAGAAGAAGCTAATTTAATAAACAATGTTTTTATTTACAAAAAGGTATTTTGACCATGCTCTCTAAAATTATGGTCATAATTGAATTCCGTATGTTGGATTTTAAGTATAGGTTGCATATTGTATATAAATAGTTGTATGTGTTTTTGTATGTGAAACCTTTATGTGTTGCCTTTCTGGCCAGTTCTTGTGTAAAAGAGATTTTGAATCTCAATGAGAGTACCACTGGTAAAATAAAGATAAATTAAACAATTATTAATATATATATGAATGCCTTACCAAAATATGGCATATTCACTGTTTTATTAAGACATTATCGTTGTTGCATTGAAGTATATCCCATTTTCATGTAAGACTGGATACTATCCATATTAATTTCGATGATCCCATAACTTAATGACAAATCGATAAATCATAGATAGATAAGATCGATCTGACTAGGCTGTAGTGTACTGCGAGATCCACAATGTTCCCATTGATACATCAAGGAAAGTCATTCTTAAATCGGTTGATTAAAGGATGCTGATGATAATTACCATCGACTCCGATCATGCCATCACCATCGGCATCTCCGGCCTTCAGGAAAGCCTTGGTCTCTGCGTCTGTCAGAGCTCTGGCTCCAGCTGAGAAAGTCTGAAGAAACAGCCTAAAGGGAAAAAAACAAAAAAATGAAATTAACATCACCACCTATGTGAGAAACCATTAAAGCTAGACAGCGCTTTGAGGAGGATTTTAAATATGTATATGAATCTGTTGCTCTATTGTTTGCATATCTCCATGGAGGAGAGAGGAGAGAAAAGCATGGAGAGGATTTAAAAAAGTGTCCGGTTTTGAATCTGCTGTTTTGTTTTAAAATGTCATAATTTCATCTGCAGTTTGAAATGAGGATCCTAAAAGAGGCCTTTCCTAATCAATCTAGGTATGTTTCATTTCAGTTCAAGTGGTTGGGGTTGGAAACTATTCAAGTTCTGAACCAACGAGGGAGTCTTACTTGAGCTCATCCTCCTCAATGAAGCCACTCTTGTCCTGGTCAATGACGAAGAAGGCCTTCTTCACATCATCAGCGGACTTGCCGGACAGACCGACCTTGGTGAAGAACTCCTTGTATTTGAAGCTGTCAGCAGCTGTCAAGTGGGAGGGATAGACACAGGAAGAGAGAGAGAGAGTGTAAAAGAGAGAGAGAGAGAGAGAGAGAGAGAGAGAGGGAGAGGGAGAGGGAGAGAGAGCAACAGGAAAATGTTAGGTTGCAACATACATGTCCTAGGTTCTTTTCCATGTCCAATTATAGTTACCCACACACATGTGTGCTGAGCTTCTTTGCAGATATTCAATGGGTATATTTCAAGGTTTGTCATGCCTTTTTGAAGTATTGCTCTTTCACTCAAAAAAAATTGCTTGTTTGCATTGATATGTTCCACCTTTCAATTACTTAAGCAGGACCACAAACCCCAAACTAAATTGGTTCAATAACAAATTATAATATATATGTTTACATTGGCATATCATTCATTCTAACATCATATACAGGGGTAGTCTATGATGTCGTTGATTCTAGATAAACTAGCTGTATTCTATTAGAACTTATGCTAGATTTGCTAGGAAGTGGTTTTGCATCCATTCGTTTCCCAGAAGAGGAGGACAACTTAGACGGTCGCACCTGCACAAGCTGCAAGGGCTGCTTTGATGTCAGCATCATTAAGGATTCCAGCGAATGCCATTTTGGTTTGTTCTAAGACACAAAGAAGAACAATTGTTAATAAGCTCTCTTCACAAAATATACATTTTAGAACAGTTATGTGTTATGAAAGTGTTTTAATCTTCATTATCGGAAGTCCTGAAACTGGTTTATGGGGACACTGAAAGAAAAGTTCCCTGTGTTGAAAGGCTCCTTGTAGTTGGCTGGTTGTTTCATTCTTTAAAACTGTGTTCAGTCAAATCATTAATGCAAAGCATTACAGCACATGTTGGTATGAGTCAATTGAGGCCGTTGGCTTGAAAGGCAGTGGAGCGGCGAACGCAGTTTACAGCCAGCTAATCTATGACTCTAGGGCCCGCATCATGACCATGGATCTTTCAGTTCATTTCAATTCTGAATTCATTCTTTGTCCCCTGTTTTTGGCTCTCCAGAACTCTTCTTTATTTTGTTTTCGTTCCATCAGCCTTTCAGACTTAAAGCGACCTTTAGGATGCACATTTCAACCTCCACTCAATCTAGCTGCGTGAAATGATATTTCCTCGATCCAAAGTCCGTTAGCGGGTCGCTTTGCAGCCGCAGAAACATTGTTAGGTCCTCCAAAACGGAAGGAAAATATCAAGACTTCAAGCGGTCCGGTGTGGCTTTTAAACTCCCAATGAAATTCCAAGAACAAAATGTGATTCATTTTGTACTCCTGTGATTCATTTTGTGCTAAGAGAGAGAAAAAAAAAATAAAGAAGAAAAATCTTCACTCCTTCTGGAAGTCTTGTTTTAGTTTTTGGGGAAGTTAGGGTCTTTGGAAGTTCTTCTCGCGGGACGAAAGGAGCATCAGTCCAACTGCAAGGAATGAATGGATGTGGATCTGAAAACTCACCTTGAGCAGTTTGACAGTTGGGAGGGCTGCTATTTCACCGTTCAGGGCCAGATGAGACTAGTGGCTTGGTGCTCCTGCATTTTATACCTTCATGCCCTCCGAGGTGTAACACACACCTAGTGCTTAGGGTTAGTCTTTTCTGGAAAAATGTGTCAACTAGTCAAATAGTGCTATTTTTATCCTTTCATCCACGGGATCCGGTCCTTCCATGAAATGCAAGAAGAGCATTTTTGGGCGTCGAAGAGACCTGCTTCTCATTGGCTTGCATGTTAACCGTTGCATGCCTGCATTGCGTTTTCGCTGTAATTTGACCCCACTCATTTCCAAGACGCATCTCTGGAGGACCATCGAGGACCGTGAGGCTTAAGTTTCCCGGAGGGGGTTCAGAGGACAGAGAACGGATCGAGATCACATACTGTGGGGACCACACCCTGTTTGTTTTCATACGCATGCATCGTATGTTGACCGTACGCAATTTGTATTGCTTCCTGTGATGTGTTTACCTGCATTGTAATGATTGGCTCTCTCTATCACCTATCAAGTCTCATCAACTGTCACATCAGATGCGGAAAAAAAGAACCACCAGAACATCAAAAAAGAGAGAAAGTGAAGTAATATGTGTCTTATTGCTCTGTTCAGTTCAGTATGTTGTTTCATTATATTTGATTCTTAGCGATAAGCATACGTATTGCCACAAACATTGAGAAAGCTAGGGGATTTTTTATTATTATTTTGCGTCTGAACATCAAGAGCCCTTCCCCTCAAAAAACATCACGTTTGTCTTCCTGTTTTACATTGCGTGTACGAGAAGGAACTCGACCAATGGGCTCGCCCCGATTGAATGCAATAAACACTCGATTTTGACAGTTGAAAGTGGCTCGGGCGCGGTTTGAGTCGGGAAACCAGAGCCTGGCCCTCTGGAGGCACGGTGCCCCTCTAGCCCTGCTGCATGTCACATCACAGGATGAAAACGACTGACTATGTGTGATCTACGACCACTGGAGCCACTTGAGAGGAATATTGGCTTCAGTTGACTGGGCTGTTTTCACTGCCCCACATGCTCATATGTAAGCCCCCCCCCACCCCCCCCACCCCCCCCACCCCTAGACAAGCAGACCTGTCAAGGACACTACTCGGATAAACATCAGAGATTGGCACACTGAGACAGGTGCTTTTCATATTTACGGACAAACACAAATTTATTTATACACTTTCCCATCGGACAGAAAGAGGACAGCTGTTTGGGCATGGCAAGGGTTAATCCAGCTAACTTTATTTGTATTAGTTTACAATATCATGTTTTCTTTTCAAAACCGCAGCACAGCATGTTACTACTCTCTGGATGTAGCACAGTGAAGACAGAAAGGGCAAGCTGTGTTGCACAATCTATAACTACACGTAGAGAAAATGGGAGTTCATCTTGTCTTCATCACTCAAGGGTACACAGGGTCTTATGAAGACTTGACCAGGGCAGAGAACTCTGGAGGAAAGAAAGAAAGAAAGAGAGAGAGAGAGAGAGAGAGAGAGAGAGAGAGAGAGAGAGAGAGCGAGCGAGAGAGAGAGGACAGAGAGAGAGAGATAAAGCGAGAGAGAAAGAACGAAAGAAAGAGTAAGAAAGAAAGTTAGAAAGTTAGATGTAAGAAAGTTAATGTAAAAGAATGTAGAATAACTGCTAATGCGATGTCTGTTATTCTAATCAACCGACACCTGCAACAGCCACTTCAGAAGTCTCAAGTGTAAATCTCTGTCGGTGACGCTTAAAGAAAGTTTGTCCTGAGCGGCAGTTGGAGTTGTTCGGTTGCCAGGCAACACCGGTGGCCTCTAGCCCAACCCCAGCCTACCCGCCCAGCCGATCTTCCCGTCGCCATCCATGTCGGCAGCCAATAGGAAGGATCTGGTCTCAGCTGCTGTCAGAGGCCGCGCCCCCTTTGAGAAGTTCTGTAGGAACAGTCTGGAGAGAGACAGGAAGGAAGGCACACCACCGAAGAAGAAAAAAAACACAGGTGTTTCAGAAATGATTTATGTCCACTTAATGCGTGGAAACACAACACCATGAAATGTAATTAAAAAAAAAGATTTTTTGGACAACATGTGCACGAAGAAGAGCCTTCTTTATATTTATTGTAGTCAATCGTGTGGAGTTGAGCTGGTAAAGCCGTCCTCATGGTAAACCCAAATGTGCTTATTTCACCAGGATCAAGGGAATCAATTCCCCCTATGTGACTCCTACAAAACATATATTAACCAACTGTAGAGGAAGATACCATGGGTGAACACCTCAATCAAACGCCATGTGCTGTATCTTCATTTTATCTATCTCCCTGTTCACAGATTGAAACTACTTTAAGTAATATTAATACGTGTCATGCTACATGAAGTAATGCTTTTCGGCAATGCTGTAATTCACACAGCCAACTTGGTCTGGTTGTCGGAATTGTGTGGTTTAATCTGAAATGAATTGCTTCTGAGTGTAGTAAAGGTAGGCCTGAAAGTACAGTGCATTGTTTTTGAGAAGTCCACCGGTGTGTGAGGTAACAGTTTACTCAACTGTAGCTCATCCTGCTCGATGAAGCCGCTCTTGTCCTGGTCCAGGATCATGAAGACCCTCTCGATCTCAGGAGGAGACTTCTTGGACAAACCCACCATTTTGAAAAACGTCTTCGGGCTAAAGGAATCATTCACTGCGAGTGTAAAAAAACAGACACCTCAGTGAACGCAGGAAACATATTAACACAATACCAAGTAGCCCTGTGAAACCAACCCTTCTTCAGATTAAAAGCAATCCTTTGAAAAACCATAGACAGTTTTGTTGAAGAAAAAAAAAAACACCAAAAAAACATAATCACATACGACTGTCTGAAAATGTCAGCCCGACGATAGAAGCAACAAGGGGGCCAAGGTTTTTCTGCTCCCACGCCAACCAGAATATGAGTCAATAAATCATATCATAATTATAACCAATAACGACAGCTCTGCCATAACTCCATGAAAGGCCTCACCTCTACAAGCGTTGATGGCCGAGATGATGTCCGACGCAGCCAAGAAATCTGCCAGGGCCATGGTAGCGATACGGACGGGTTTGTTCCTCAGTTAGTTGGTAGCTGTGTCGCTGTCTCGATGGCCTCTCCTGGTGCTGGATGTAGGGAGTGATTGAAAGGAGTACGCCTCACCACAGGTCCAACGGGAATGGCCACGGGGCCCCTTTAGTGTGTCAGACACCACCAGCTTCGGCCCTGTCAGGAGCAGATGACGGGGCCCCAACACACCCTCAGAGGGCCAACTTGAGCCTAAACCGACTGGTTACCCCGGCAACGATTACAGGGTTTGTCAGCTTTTTTTTTATGTATATGTAAAAGGTCATTCTGTAGACGGATGTGGCGTGTTAGAGATTGGAAATATCATTGGTGTTTTTTTTATTTGACCTATAAACCTTGTACTCCATACCGTCCTGTTATTCCAAACCACACACAAAACTCTTCTTAGAACGTGTGGTACCTAATCGTGTAAATATACACAGTCCCATAGCATGTTTACGGGACCCATTGGCAACATGTGTTATGGCCTTCTTTGTGTGTGTGTGTGTGTGTGTGTGTGAGTGTGTGTGCGTGTATATGCGTGTGTGTGTGTGTGTGTGTGTGTGTGTGTGTGTGTGTGTGTGTGTGTGTGTGTGTGTGTGTATGTGTGTGTGTGTGTGTGTGGCAGGGCCAAAAAACGAAAAGGGTAGCGGCCGGAAGACACTGACTGCCGTTGAACATAAAACCAGGTGGCACACTGCAGCAGGAGAAGGAGGAGGTGGAGGAGGAGAAGGAGTAGGAAGAGGGAGAGGAGGAGGAGGAGGAGGAGGAGGAGGAGGAGGAGGAGGAAGAGGAGGAGACGGGGGAGCTGGGGGAGCTGTACCCTCTCTCAGCAGTGTAGAAGGACAGACACACACTTACATGGAAAAACACTGGACTGGGCATGGCTGGGCTGGGGTGAACTAGACTGGACTGGACTGGACTGGACTGAGCTTGCCCTGGGCTGGACTGGACTGGGCTGGGCTGGGCTGGACTGGGCTGGACTGGACAGGACTGGACTATTTTCCCACAGCTTCACTGTCCCTGCCTGTCCAGCTCCTGACCACAGCCTGTCAAACTATCCAGCCTCCAGTGCGTGTGATTCAAGGCAGGCGTAAGCGTGGTGGCCCCGGGCCCCCAGAGGGCTCTGCATGGGACTCCTCTGCTGCCACGGTGACGTAAGTCCGGCTTCCTCAGGAAGCACCATGGCAGGCCACGAAAACATCCTCTTCCCCCTTGCACAAACCCCCCCCCCCCCCCCTTACCATCACACACTCCCCCCCCGTACCTTAAACCCCCCGCCCCCCCGTCACCCTCAACCTTGTCCCTTGTTTGCAGGAAGACCAGACTTCCTGCGCAATGGAGGGAAACAAGAGGGGGATGAGTTGAGGAAGAGAGGAGAGAGGATAGATTGAAAGAGACAGGGGTTGGGGGGGTGGAAGCGGGGAAGGGGGGCGGGGGGGGGGTTGGAGACGGACAAAGGAGAAGGGAAATGATGCCGTTGGTGTTGTCATGTACGTGTTGTTGACGTGGACGCGTGGTCGCCGTTTCCTGGTCAGGTGCAAAACGCCACGGCAACAACCACCGGGCAGCAGTGTTGGACCCCCCCCCCCCCCCCTTCCCTCTCTACACAACACTGAGAGGGGGGGAGAGGTAACCGCACCGTGACCACGGCAACGGTGCCGGACAACAGGACTGAGCACTCGATAAGGAGGACAACTATGAGGGTGAGTGCCCTTTAGTTTTATTATAATTATAATTTTTCAAACTATGTCGCTCAAAAGGATGCAGACTGTACAACGGAGTCCAACATTTCTAGATAGCCCACGTCTGTTTGTTGTTGATGGTCAATTCCAAGTTTCACGGCTAACATTAGCTGTGTAATTAGCTTGGTCATCTGCTCTTCTGCGGGATTTGTCCAGGAGCTTTAGGCAATGGCCCTCTATGGAAAAAGCAATAGCTCCCATCACATGACACGCTGTGTAGCCCTATAGCTTCGAATATGAAGGCACGTACGTGAGCCCTGCTCATGGCCAAGCACATTAGCCTGTAGAGTTGGCTGGCAGCTTTAAACTGTGTGGATGATTGAGCTGCAGAGACCGTTCAGTGGTGGGGGTCTCTAGCCAAATAGTTTGGGGTCTATTTCAATGGTGGATTCTGCCTCTGTGTGTGTGTGTGTGTGTGTGTGTGTGTGTGTGTGTGTGTGTGTGTGTGTGCGTGTGTGTGTGTGTGTGTGCGTGTGTGTGTGTTTCGGTCTGTCTGCATGTGTATATGTCTGTCCATGCTCCGGTTTGGAGTGGCACTCTTTGCGATATAACTTTTGACCCAACTTTTCATGAGCATCTTACAGTTGAACTGCTCACCACTGCCACTCACAGAAAAATCGCCCTGGAAACTATTTTGACTGTTCAAGAAAGACATCCGAAAATGTCACGTCAGACAAATATCGTAAACAAAAATAAACAAGAATTCAATCATACTATTAAATTGTAATCCTATGGTGATTTGTTTGAAAAAATCTTTTTTTTATACTGAGCTCTAATTTAAATACGAATGGAACCAAAAGACGGTCTATTCCCTCAACAGCAAGTAAGAAACAACAGTAAATAGATTCTATTTTACAAATAATACCCAGCTAAATGTATTACTGTGCATAGCAATATTGGATATATTGTGTCAGTCACAAGCTGTCCCTTTTATTTATTTATATATTTTTTAATCCCTTTATTTTTCAGTTTAGTTTGGTATTGTATTGGTTTGGTATTTTTTCATAAATAAAAACAAATTAAAAAAGAGCAACCCATTGACGCTCTAGAGCGGAGAAAATGTACTCAAACCCAGCGAGGTCATTCCCACGTTTTCCTATACATTTAACATTCCTAACTGTATCTAAGGCAATGCTGTAATGTTTTAAGCATTCCCCCTGAGAGAGAAGAACGAGAGAGAGAGAGAGAGAGAGAGAGAGAGAGAGAGAGAGAGAGAGAGAGAGAGAGAGAGAGAGAGAGAGAGAGAGAGAGAGAGAGAGAGGGAGAGAGGTGGGGATTAGGAGAGGAAGGAGTACCGTCCCGAAAAAGAGAAAAGTGATTGCTCCTCTTTCCCTCCGAGCTCAGTTACACCTCCCTCTATTTCCATCGTACCAGCTGTGGTGGAGACATGCCAACGCCGGTCTCAGGTTTGGCCGAGACGCACCCTCTCTCTGCCACCCCCCCCCCCCCCCCCCCCCTCCCTCCCCCCCTCTTCCCTGCCCCCTCCCGATGCCTTCTTTCGCCCTCTCCTTCCTTGGACCACCCTAACAGTCTCCCCCGTCTTCTCCTCTACAACGCTTTGCCATCAATCACTCAAATATTATAGCATGCGTGTGTGCATGTGTGTGTGTGTGTGTGTGTGTGTGTCGCTGTCTTTGTGTGTGTGTGTGTGTGTGTGTGTGTCTCTGTCTTTGTGTGTGTGTGTGTGTGTGTGTGTGTGTGTGTGTGTGTGTGCACGCGTAGGTCTGCAGAGAGCCCTAACATGACCCTTTCCCAGGACCATAAATCTCTGCAACCAAATAAAAACGAGACGGTCTGTCCAGGTCAACGCTTGTCCTCTCTGCGTTGGGGTGTGTGTGTGTGTGTGTGTGTGTGTGTGTGTGTGTGTGTGTCTACACACACACACACACACACACACACACACACACACACACACAAACAAACACAACCAATGGTACAAACTTCTCGTAAACAAACGTAAACACAGTCACACAAAACAACAGGGATATGCAATTAAACAAAACACTTGCACACAGACACAGACACACACACACACACACACACACACACACACACACACACACACACACACACACACGCTGCATGGCACACACACACACACACAGTGATCTCATTGGGGTACACCTGTTGCGTAACACAGTCCCCAGGCCTGGGGCCGTTAAACCATTGTGTGTCGGGTTTCCCCGAGTCTTTTCCTCATCAACAAGTGATTGCCAGACGATTTATCGCTCTCTCTCTCTTCTCTCTCTCTCTCTCTCTCTCTCTCTCTCTCTCTCTCTCTCTCTCTCTCTCTCTCTCTCTCTCTCTCTCTTTCTCTCTCTCTCCTCTCTCTCTCTATTCTCTCTTCTCTCTCTCTTCTCTCTCTCTCTCTTTCTCTCCCTTATCTCTCACCTCTCTTCTCTCTCCTTCTCTCCTCTCTCTCTCCT
>CM030187.1:14467600-14480100 GCA_017639675.1 Aplochiton taeniatus
CCCCCCCCCCCCCCCCCCCCCCCCCCCCCCCCCCCCCCCCCCCCCCCCCCCCCCCCCCCCCCCCCCCCCCCCCCCCCCCCCCCCCCCCCCCCCCCCCCCCCCCCCCCCCCCCCTTCCCCCTATCTCTGTTTCCGTCTGTTTAAACCGTAACCACCGGCAACCCCTTACTCATTGCATTTTGGACTGAAATATCGTTGCCACCGTGCAACTGGAGAAGGCAGCGTCTAACGCCAGATGGCTTAGGACATGAGGGTCAGTCTCTTCAGATCGGGGAGAGGGGGGAGGGAGGGAGTGGTGGTGGATTGGGGGGGGGGGGGGGATAAAGGGGTGAGGAAGTGAAGGGCGAGAAGGGGGAGGGGGTAGGGAGGGAGGAAGGGTGGGAGAGAAAGCAAGAGAGGGAGGGAGGGAGGGATTGAGGGAGGGAGGGAGGGAGGGAGGGAGGGAGGGAGGGAGGGAGGGAGGGAGAGGGGGATAAAGTGTCAGGGACTACCCTGGAGGAGAGAGGCCATGAGGGAGAAAGAGGGCCGGTGAGAGTTCTGAGGGGCTGGAGGGGACGGACTTCCTAAAGTCTGATCTGAAATCAGAACCAACAGTGAGCTTCGCTGCTACTGCTCTTCATATTGTCTGATCTGAAATCAGAACCAACAGTGAGCTTGGCTGCGACTGCTCTTCATATTGTCTGATCTGAAATCAGAACCAACAGTGAGCTTGGCTGCTACTCCTCTTCATATTGTCTGATCTGAAATCAGAACCAACAGCGAGCTTCGCTGCTACTGCTCTTCATATTGCCCGATCTGAAATCAGGCAGATAGATCACACTGTCTGAATAGCCACTCCAGCTCCACATACTGTAAGGCCTGATTTGAAATCATTTTAAGCATGACAGACGGACAGACTGACAGATTGCTCTGATCTATATGTGGCCTGATTTTATATCAGAATGTGTTTATGCATGACACACATACAGACGGATTGCTTTTTATAAAGCCTGATTTGAAATCAGAATGTATTTCTTCATGACACACAGACATTATTGCTCTATAAGGCCTGAGTTGAAATCAGAACGTGTTGCCTTTATGACACACAGAGATGGCTTTATATAAAGCCTGATTTGAAATCAGAATGTGTTTGGTCAGACAGTGTATGGAACAGCATGCACTTTGTGACAGGGAGTCTGCATTCACACTACGTCTCCTGCAGTATTTATACATGATCAAGTTTGTGCTCTTTCAGGCTAAACTTTAGCTGCCAAAGTGTCCCACATGTGGTCTGTATATAGGGGACACACAGTGTGTGCATAGAGGGTTTGGCACATACTCTCCCGATGGCTCCCAGTAGGATGGCCGCCGTGCCTTGCCAGGCAGGTTTGTCGGCATCGGTGTGTGAATGTGTGTGTGAATGTGTGTGTGAATGTGTGTGTGTGAATGGGTGAATGACCGGCCTAAATTGTGAAGTGCTTTGGGAACTGTGAAAGTCTATAAAAGTGCAGTCCATTTACCATGTACTCTGTATGTAAAGTATATGATATACTGTTGTCAATGTAATGTATGACATACCGTGTACATATACAATATACTCGTAGAGTGGCAAAGTACATATATAGTATAATATATATATATTATATATATAATATATATATATAATATATATATATATAATATATATATATATATATTAATATATATATATACATTTATATATATATATATATAAATATATAATAATCTGTATCATATATGTGATTGACAGTTTGAATATATAACACCAGTCTGTATTCACATGTCATATAGTTTATATATAGACCATGGGGACATACAGTCCATCAAACTCAGAGGATCAGTTTCTAACGCAGCTCTGTTCTTATCTGATCATTGATGTCTGTGCGTGTGTGTGCGTGTGTTTGTGTGTTCATATGTGTGTGTGTGTGTGTGTGTGTGTGTGTGTGTGTGTGTGTGTGCATGTGCGTTTGTGCGTGTGTTTGTGTGTTCATATGTGTTTGTGTGTGTGTGTGTATGTGTGTGTGTCCATACGTGTTTGTGTGTGTGTGTGTGTGTGTGTGTGTGTGTGTGTGTGTGTGTGTGTGTGAGGGAGAGTAAGATTTCTGTCAGCAAAGGGGTCAGACTCCATTTCTCCATAAACACTTTGCCCCGCTCAAAATTCCACAGCTGTTTGCGTGTTTTTGTGTGTGTGTCATTTTGTAAACGTGTGTGAGCATTTTGATAAGAGCCTCCGTGTGTATTTGAATGTGCGTATACGTGCCGTATGTGCAAACATGTCCAGGAGAACATGCATCGTGCAACATTGTCTCCAGCTCAACATTTGATTGAGTGCATTCCAGTTTGTGTTTGTCTCTATGTATGTGTTTGCATGACTGTGTGTGTGTGTGTGTGTGTGTGTGTGGGTGTTTGTGTGTGTGTGTTTGTGTGTGTGTGTGTGTGTGTGTGTGTGTGTGAAATTGTTTGCATGATTGAGTGTGTAATGTGTGTGTGTAACTGTTTCAATGACTGTGTATGCGTGTGTGCGTGTATTTGTAAGTGTGTGTCTATATATGTAAGTGTGTGTGTGTGTGTGTAAGACCAGGTCAGAGGTCGTGTTCTAGGTTCTCAACACTTTCCCACCGTGGCCCCTCCATATCTCTTACGTCCGCAGCAGAAACCGTCCCGCTCCTAAGCGACACGCCGCCTCTCCACCTGCTCTCCTTTCATGGCCAACAGTTGGCTGGCATGGAAGACACTGTCGTGGTGCTTTGAGATGAGGTAAAGGGTTTTATGTAGAAGCCATGGGGGACAGGTGACCTACTTTTCTACAGAACACATGCTGTACTTATAGAGATGTGGAGATACTCATCCAGTATGTCCAGCAGTAACAACATTATTCCATACAAAATGGCGGAACAAGCCATTATGCTTTTACTGTAAAAGTTATCTTTATCGTGATTGCACCTGCAGGTTGACTATTTGAGAGTGTTTGTGTGTGAGTGTGTGAGTTTTCTTTGTGTGTGAGTATGTGTGCGTATGTGTGTGTGTGTGTGTGTGTGTGTGTGTGTGTGTGTGTGTGTGTGTGGGGTGGGTGTGTGTGTGTGTGTGTGTCTGAGTGTGAGTGGTGCTCCTAACCTGTGTATCAAGTCACCCGATCCCTCTGGATCTGTCAGCCAGCTCAGAACCAGACCATGCCCAAACTGACCTGGCGCTTTTATTTTTAAACCTCTGTGACACAGCGCACCACATCATCCAGGCATCAATGCCCAAACAAGGGCTACTTCCACGGGCAGAATGAAACTGCCTAGTAAAGCAAAAGGGGAAGTCATCTCTATTGCCACTTAGTGGTCGGATGTGGTAATGCCGCCGTTTGGCAATAAGCTAAAGAACAGTTGCATAAGTCGGTCATTATTATTTTGTCTTCAGGCAGGTGATTGGTTGACTTGATTGGGATTCTCTGCTGTGTTGCCGGGTAAGCGAAAATCAGTCTGTTATGTCTGTGTGATTCTACTAAGACAATCTACTAGTTAGGTCTGAGCTAATCGTCTGCTATCGACAGACATATTTTTTAACGAGCTCATTTCTGAAATTACTTTTACATTGAAAAACATTCAATTTCTCCTGTATGAGTTGTGTGTATTAAGTGTGTGTTCACAGAAACCTGTGTGTGTGTGTGTGTGTGTGTGTGTGTGTGTGTGTGTGTGTGAGTGTGTGTATATGTATGTATGTGTGTGTGTGTGTGTGTGTGTGTGTGTGTGTGTGTGGTGTTGTGTGTGTGTGCATGCGAACGCGTGTGAATGTGTGAGAGAGTATGTTGTGGGCTTATGTTATGTTATCTCTGTGGGTGTGTGGTGTGTGTGTGCTTCATCCTATTGTGTGTGTTCACAGAGAAAATCCCAAGGGCCGTGTCAAACAGACAGGCGGAGCGTTCTGATTGGCTGCGGTCCCAGAATTGAAGTGTCCCCAGATGCTTAGAGATCCCCCGTGGCAACAGTCTCTAAGGTAACCATGGCGACCCCCTCCAAACAGGTAACGAGAATAGACACATGGCACACTGATGTCGTCTTCAAAACTTTTCCAACAATGTTTCACAATCTACAAGGAAATGGAGAATAAAGGGTGTCTTTTTCACTTAAGGTCGTGTCTTTCATCGCTGGATGTTTTATTCATTTCACTTTTCCATGTCAATTGTATGTGAGTTTATTTCCTTCTGTGAAAGTCCACATCTGTTTGGACTTCTATCACAAACACTTCATATAATTTATGTGAACATTTCTTTTGTCCATTTGAATTTGAGGTAAATAGAGGACGTTGATAATTGTGACAATTTGCGCAAGGTAAAATAAAATCCAGCCCCTTTCTTAGAAAGACAGCGTCATAGATGTAAACAAGATTTTCTGTGAATCCTGCTTCCCTCTGTCGATATAAATTGGAATCATACTTGATAGAATATGTTGCAACATTGCAATAAATTCATCTGTATGTAGGCCATGTTCTTTTTTAAATCAGTTAGTAAACAGATATATGCTTACCTCAGTTGCCCTGTCCTAGTTAACACACACACACACACACACACACACACACACACACACATACACACTCTCCATTCCAACCACATACATAGATTCACCCCCTACCCTCGCAAACATACACACACACACACACACACACACACACACACACACACACACACACACACAAATTCATACTTACACCCACACACACATACACACACACAACCACAGACCGTATGTCCCCCCCCCCCACGCCCCCCCCCCTCCCCTCCGTCCCCTCAACCCGCCACTATTTCCCAAAAAGGTAATGGCGTTGGCATCAGTGGCAGCCGTGGAGCCGTGCCCGTAGCTGGGACTCTGGGGCCAGAGAGCAGGTGTTCTTTCTGCTGTCAGCGAGCCATCCTATATACGCGGGCCGGTCCTGGCCGACCCACCTTACTGTCATCGTCTTAAAGGGGCACTGTCAGCAAAGCCCAAGACAAAGATTCACACGCCGGACATTGTCCAGCGGGGCCATATTGCTTCACGACTCCGTACTCTTGAATGGCTGTGTGCGAGGAATGTTGCGTGGAGTTTTATTTCAGTTATTTAGTTATTAGTTATTACCCGTCCTAGGGCCGCTTTAACTGCCACCAAGACAAAGGCTATTCTGCCACAGGGTCTCTCATTTGTTGAGGACTGAGGACAGAATCTGTTATCTGATTGGTCCCCTCTGTGGGTCCCAGCTATGTCTGCACACGGTCAAGTGTCACGCGCGTCCCAAGTGCATTATGGGGACAGGAGTCTTGGGTCCTGGCACATCATCGTTTTCGTGCTTGATAGTCCGTAAGGGGTTTGTGTCCGGAAATATCCGTGGAGGTTTTCCTAAGTTAGAGGGGCTTAGTTTGCTGAAGTAAAGATCTGTCTTTTTATGGTTGATTTGAAGAATAGAACTTCAGGTGAAATGCACTTCAATAGTCGAGCAGGGGACAGCATGGAACATTTAAGGAACACACAAACGCAGACATACGTCGCACACAGACAGGCACACACACGCACACACACACACACACACACACACACACACACACACACACACACACACAGGTTTCTGGAGGAAAGTCCCCACCGTGTGCATTGTTATCACCGTGTTCCCTCACACACACACACACACACACACACACACACACACACCACACACATCCACACACACACACACACACACACACACACACACACACACACACACACACACACACACACACACATAGGTTTCTGGAGGAAAGTCCCCACCGTGTGCATTGTTATCACCGTGTTCCCTCACACACACACACACACACACACACACACACACACACACACACACACACACACATCCACCACACACACACACACACACACACACCACACACACACACACGGCTCCTGCGTCACGCGTCAAACCAGCGTCATGAGAACAGTCTTCGACGAGTCCAAATAAAGACAGTCGACGACTCGGCCAGCCAGCGGGCGACCTGACTGGGTGTTTCCTTTCTTACCCATGGTGCCTTGCTGTGTTCGGCTAGTTTTTTTTTATTATTGTCTGCCTTGTCTCTTCTGATAGTACCACGAGGAGAAAGGGAGTGGAGACCAACTGGAACAGAGAGAGAGAGAGAGAGAGAGACGCAAAGAGAGAAGGAGAAAGAGAGGAGAAAGAGAAGAAGGGAGAAGGAGAAAGAGAGTGTCTCTGAGTGTATGTGTGTGTGCGTGTGTGTGTGTGCGTGGTGTGTGTGTGTGTGTGTGTGTGTGTGTGTATGTATGTGTGGTGTGTGTGTGTGCGTCATGTGTGGTGTGTGACCAGAAACATGTGTCCGTGGTGTCCGGACTGGGTTCATGGGTGTCTGTGTGTTCTGCATGCTCAGAATAAGCCCCTGCGGGCTCAAATTACCCTCCTCCCACGGATTGCTGGGTGTCACTTGCCGTCTGAGGCCTTGTATCTGATGATTCTGCGCCTCCAGGGTAAAAGGATAGTTACGGCAGCCTTCGTTTTTTATGGAGCGGCTGCAGCCGTTACAACTCAATCGCAGGAGGCAGACAGCGGGAGGCAAGCCGCTCCCCCAGACACTGGAAACACTGGGATTCAGACCTGCCTGCCCCCCTCTCTCTCTCTCTCAGTCTCTCTCTCTCTCTCTCTGTCTTGCTTTTCTCTCTCTCCTCTCTCTCTCTCTCTCTCTCTCTCTCTCTCTCTGTCTTGCTTTCTCTACTCTCTCTCTCTCTCCCCTCTCTCCTCATCTCTCTCTCTCTCTCTCTCTTCTCTCTCTTCTCCTCTCTCTCTCCTCTCGCTCTCTCTCTCTCTTTTCGCTTTCTTTTTCTTTGTTTCTTCCTCTCTCTCTCTATCTCCTCTCTCTCTCTCTCCCTCTCTCTCTCTTCTCTCTCTCTCTCTCTCCTCTCTCATCTCTCTCTTCTCCGTCTTTCTCTCATTTGTTGAGGACTGAGGACAGGATCTGTTATCTGATTGGTCCCCTCTGTTGGGTCCCAGCTATGTCTGCACACGGTCAAGTGGCCACGCGTGTCCCAAGTGCGTTATGGGATTAATATATTTTTAAGATCTGACACCGGCAGGTTAAAAACTGGAGGGGGCAAAGATCTGACTGGCTGACTGGCTGGCTGGCTGGCTGGCTGGCTGGCTGGCTGAAAAACTGTTTTCTGACTGATATCTTGGCTGGCTGCTTTAGCAGGTGGGCGGAAGTCGAAGTAGTAGCCCTTTGGTGTCTTGTTATGATGGCTGTGGTGTAAAAATAACAATGTCTACCAGTGTAGAGGGGCTCTTGGCTTTCCCTGAGTTAGACAAACAACATTGAAATAATAGGAGGTGACAGTTATCCATTTACCTGACACATGAGCAAAGATGGCTGTCAGATATTTTAAAACATGGTGCATCAGGTTTTAGGCAAACAATTTTGACATTAGAGGAAAAAACGAAACAAATTCATGAAAGCAGGTGTCTTTTCAGTCTCCCGTATGAGTTTATATATTTTGTAATTTTTAAACTATGATACTGCTATGCGTAGGGGACTAGTTAGTGAACCATATGAAATGAAGATCTGATGAAATCAAAAGTTAAGTCAGGGCTTACAGTATATAATATCCTCCATGCTGCTGGCTCCAGTGGAAAAGTAGTGTCAGCTATCTGTTGAAGGTGCTTAGGTTGTCTTCAGGCATCTTGGCCGACCTGAAATGTACACACACACACACATGCAGACACACACATACACACACGCTCATATGCGACCACACACACAAACCATATGCATACACACAGACATACATTTTCACACAACAGGAGAGAGAGAGACAGAGAGAGAGACGAGAGAGAGAGAGAGAGACGAGAGAGAGAGAGAGAGGAGAGAGAGAAAGAGAGAAAGGGGATGGAGAAAGTGAATCAGAAATAGATTGAAATGGAACAAGTTTTGCAAAGGAAGAAGAAGAACAAATGGAAAAAACAGAAAAGACATAAGCACCATCCTCCCTCTCTTCAAACCAGCTGCCGTACACATCCTCTCTCCTCTTCTCCACTTCCCCTCCTCCTTTTCCCCTCTTTCTCTTTACAGCAGAGAGAGAGAGAGAGAGAGAGAGAGAGAGAGAGAGAGAGAGAGAGAGAGAGAGAGAGAGGGAGCGGGATAGAGAGAGGTTAGGTGCCGGTGAGGTCAATTGTTTTCCCCTGTCAACAGAATCCTGCTGCTGTCTGAGTGTGTCAAGCGGAACTCCAGCATCAGTGATTTTGTTGCCAGGGGGAAGACAATAGCGATAAGACCTGAAACGAACTTTTTATTTACATATTACTGTTGCTATTCTGTTCCCAACGAGCAATCGGAGTCATGCGATGCTTAACTAATCAGAAGAATAAAGCCAATAAATTTGGAAATAAATGCAGTATTATAAAACATCCTCTAGGTGTCGCCAAACACAAGATACACTAAGGAACACCATGACAGTTGTAGTGTCTTATCCTATCCTTTACAGTACACCTCTGTGGAAGTATCTAGTACTTATGTGAAGCTATAACTTTGACTGAAATGTGTCTCTATGCTGTCAGCTGTTATGAATCAATATGATGTTTTCTTTCTCAAAATCAGCTTCCATGTTTCGTTTCTTTGAATAGCATGGGGCCTCCTCTGCTTCCTGTGTTAAACTAATGACATATTATTTGTTTTGAATAAATACTTTGTTGAGTTACTAAGTTTAAAGGCTGTGTACACAGCACACTAATCCACCAAGAAGAAAAGAAAGAAATGAACAAAGGCACATTTTAAGTTTTTGCGATGCAATTTTTCAATTATGAAAACGGTCTTCTACACTTATAAATGGAGTCAAATTGGTGACTTTAATTATCTGTGTTTAAAAAGTACAATTCGACCACGCCCATTCTTTTTGTCACTGCTTTGATTATACTTGCCAGCGCCACTAACTGTATGCAATTATTCTCAGTACCACTAGAGGGCACTAACTATCACGTAAACCTATCATGTTGTATTTGAATGAGGTGGGGTGCAAATACTCAATGATAATCCTATATCATTGGACTACACATTTACCCACAATAACCCACAGTGAAAATCTTACTGATCATATTTCTACTACTAATAATTAATTGATTTAATAAACTGAGGAAAATAGCAGCATAATACTTTGCAAAACCGTTACTAGACATATCTTAATAGACTATGTTTTTATATGTTTCGACGATTATATAAAAAAAGTCAAGTATCGTCTCGTCTGAAACTTTCCGTTCCTGCCCTGTCTGTACAGAAGCCTCGCGGGTCGCGTTACACCAGCTATCGATTGATTCCTAAACTGTGCTGCATGCATGTTTGACCCCCATGACCCAGCTCTGAGACTGGCGGCATATAGGAGCAGTTTGACCTTGGCTTCTTCTCACGTTCTCATCCGCCATTTTTTATTTTTTTTGTCTATCGCTCAAACCTTTTCTTTGACCATCCTTCTACAGCCTTCTGTCTCCTTGTTTTCCTTCTCTCTCTTGTTCTTTTATTTAATTACCTCACACTTTATATCTATCGCTCTGTCTATCTCTCTCTCTCTCTCTCTCTCTCTCTCTCTCTCTCTCTCTCTCTCTCTCTCTCTCTCTCTCTCGCTATATCTTTCTCTCCCACTCTCACTCTACAAAGTCTCTTTATCTCTCCTCTTCCCTCTCCCTCTGTCTCTTCTATACTCTATCTTTGTTCTTTCTTTGCTGTAAAATGGCTTCTCCTCTCCGATCACTGGTGGGGGAATGACATTGAAACGGCTTGGAATTAATCATTGGTCCTCTCAGCCACAAGGTAAACGTACATCCTGCATTCCTCTGGTCTGTCTTCAGTGTGTACCAGTCAATGTGTCTGATATGGAAATAATTATAAAAGGATAATAGGGTGTTGCATTATAACTTAAAATGGCAAAGTGTTTGTGAGAAAAATTGGGTGAACAATAGAACACAAACTGACTATGATGACTTGAATAATTGATACGTTCTGACTGTAATATCAAACGTGTACCGTATCATCCTGCCTAATCTTAGACTACCCGATCCATTAATGGAGATTGCGATCAATAACATTGATTTATGTCCAAGAGACAGACTCCATGAGGACGGATTTACCTAGACGGTCAAGGTCCTTCCGAGAAATATCTATAAGGCAACATTTGGATTGAAAGTGCTCTAACCTCTTCAAAAACTATGCAGAGTACGATTGCATAGAAACATCCTGTTGCTGCTCTGTCATCCTCTGTCGTTTTGATTTGTCATAGAGATGTGCTGCAACAGGAGCCAAGCAAGACGTGAGACATCACTGGATGGGAGTAAACCCTGTCCCACCACTAGAGAGAGCTGTGTCACAGGCAACCAAGACGAAGACTGAGACGAAGGTCAGTTTGATTCTGCCACTGCCTCCAATGAAGAAGCAGCCTTTGGGGTAAACAAACCTACGGTGTATTTATCCACACACAATGGCATCGAACGGTAACTAACCGACTAACCGACGAATACGATTAGTGTCCCTTCATGATAACGGTTCCCTATTGCAATGAGCTGGTTGCATTGAAGATAAATGGTATCTATGGATTACATACAGGTATTTTACCATTTGGAGGCGAGAATCACTTATATCGTGCAGTTTGGTTTCCAAATATTGATGTACATCAGCAAAGATAAATCTCTAGATTTACAACTAACTGCCGACCCGTCCTTTGTGTGTAACTTCAGCTGTCAGTGGCCATTTTGTGCATTTGTGTCTGTGTGTGTATGTCGAAGTCTTTGTATATTGATGTTTTTTGTGTATGTCTAGTTCTGTAGTTGTTTTTGTTTAGTGGTGTCTTTGTGTGTGTGTGTGTGTGTGTGTGTGTGTGTGTGTGTCTAGTAGGCGTGTGAGGTGAGGTGTTTCTAGTGTACTCTAGGCGGTCGACGTCAGGGCACCCCCTGGTTACACCTGTCACACACTCAGGTGTTAATCCTCTCCACAAAAAATAGGTAGATTAGACCCCAACTGTGTGTGTGTGTGTGTGTGTGTGTGTGAGAGAGAGAGAGAGAGAGAGAGAGAGAGAGAGGGGGGTCAGAGAGAGAGTGCGTGTGACTGTGAGCGTGAGTGTGAGTGAGAAAGAGAGTGTGTGTGTGACTGTGACCGTGAGGGTGTGTGTGAGTGTGAGTGAGAGAGTGTATGTGTGTGTATTAGAGAGAGAGAATGTGTAAGTGTGTGTGAGAGTGTGTGTGTGTCTGAGAGAGAGAGAGAGAGAGAGAGAGTGAGAGAGAGATAGTGTGCGTGTGTGAGAGAGAGAGATAGAGAGAGAGTGTGTGTGTGTGTGTGTGTGTGTGTGTGTGTGTGTGTGTGTGTGTGTGTGTGAGAGGTAGAGATAGAGAGAGTGTGTGTGTGTGTGTGTGTGTGTGTGTGTGCGCATCGCCCTCCTCCTGTCCCAGTCCTGTGTACGTCACGGCGTACAGTGACTCAGATGCTCTCTTCCTCTTTTCCTGAGTCATCCCTTCTTCGGTTGCTCGGTTACGGCAGAACGGAAAAACTTTCCCCCTGCGTCTACGGCGGCGAGGAGGGAACGACACCAATATTTATTCAGGGACTCACGGTGAGAGCTTTGTAGATGGGCCTACGGACTGACTCTGGACAGACTCTTGAGTAATCAGCTTTTGGGGCACATCCTGTTGTGGAAAGGGAGCTGCAAGACTCGGTGTGCATGTGTGTGTGCGTGTGTGCGTGTGTGTGTGTGTAATTATCTTTGAGTAGGTTGACTGAGGCTGTGCTGCCCAGGATTAGGATGAAAAAGGGAAAAATATTTTAATTTTAACAAACAAGAAAATTACATTACCCCATAAGGTACTAATAACAGTAAGTACCTACATGGTTATTCGGGGAATGTATACATATTCAACATATACTGTATATTTGACTGTGAATGCAAATCAATGTATAGAAATGTATTACTTCAGCTTTCAGACTGTATGTCTTGATTTTAAAATGTTGTAAAAAGTGTTCAAATGTTGCATTCAAATTAAAGTCTGTATCACCAATGCAAAGTGTTAATTCATAGGAGGGACATGCAACACATACATTTTCACTGATTTAAATTTTCACCAAATTAACTTTTGATCATCCATTGAAATCAACCTTAATCTCTGATGTACACAGGACCAGATAGTCTGGATCTCCACTGGAGGAGTCCATGCTACCAAGGGAAGTCTGCCCGCTCACCTCACCCCCTTGGCTGGGTCAGAGAGTCACCCTCGGCCCCCTGGTACTGGATAATCAACCCTGCGACCGAGCGCAGCAGCCAACACTCTCACTACGTTTCCTTCTTCGCTGGACGTCTTGCCGTTCATCAGACTCTCTCTGTTACCTTCAGAGGCTTCATCCATGTGGTGGTGGTGGATTGGTTTTCAAGCTGTCTGGGTGAGGCTGGTCCTCAAAAGCTGGGGAAACCTTTTCAGCTAGGCCGTAGATGAGGAGCTGGCCGCCGCTACCCAATGGGGTTGCGTCGTGAAAAAAACAGC
>CM030187.1:14485100-14530100 GCA_017639675.1 Aplochiton taeniatus
TTTCCTCCCACAGTCCAAAAACCATGCAAGTTAATTGGTGACTCTAAATTGCCCATAGGATGTGAGTGTGAGTGGTTGTCTGTCCCTATATGTGTTGGCCCTGTGATAGACTGGCCTTACACCCTGTGTTGGCTGGGATAGGCTCCAGCCCCTCCACGACCCTGTAAAACAGGATAAGCGGTATGAGATGAGAGAGACATTGATCCCTGGGCAACACATTGCATAAATGTATGCTCCAAAATCCCGTGTTTTACGAAAAATATATTTGCACAGCATATTTGCAGGCACTTCGCCATTGGCAGCTGCTGGTGTCAGTTTTCAGAAACTAACCTTGAGGTGGGCATTATCTTGGTGGCCAGCCCTGCGGGATAAGAGCCGGGGAGATTAGAGGACCAGCATCATGACGTTTTCACACCGTTTGGCCTCAGGATGAACACACAAACCTGTGTTGCCTAGTATGGGGATCCGGGTCGAGCAGGTTTACTAAGACTGCAGAACATTATTTATGCAAAAAAGAATAGGTTTTATGACCTAAGAAGGAAACAAAAGTATATTGTAACCAGAAAACATAGCTCTGATTCATGGCAATATTCAGGTGAAACAGTTGCCTCCATCTTCTTCTAACATAATGACTGTAAATGATTTGATTCATTTCCAATTGAACAAATAATTCAATTAAATTCTGTTCAGCTCTCCTATACTCTAACCCACTCTCTTGCTCCTTTGGTTTACCAGGGTCTGTTGAATTAGCGAGCCCGGGTGAGAGAGAGAGAGAGAGAGTGAGAGAGAGAGAGAGAGAGAGAGAGAGAGAGCGAGAGAGAGAGAGAGAGAGAGAGACAGAGAGAGACAGGAGGAGGAGGAAGAGCGGTCGCCCGCGGAGATGAAGTCCAAATCGAAGGCCAGCCGACCATCCAGGAAGAAGACCTGGACCGACCCGGAAGCCGACACGGAGACGGAAGCCGAACCGGGCTCCAGCGAGCAGGAGGACTCCGAGGCCTCGGCCCCGATCCGAGGCTCCTGGGGGGGGTCGCTGCGCAGCGGAGGAGCGGGCGGAGGAAGAGGCGCGGCCGGGACACTGGGGCGGCGCCGTCGGCGATGCCAACGCAGGAGCAGCGATGGCGGCGGCGGCGGCGGCGGCGGCGGCGGCGGCGGGACCAGAGAGCACAACGTCCGGCGCCTGGAGAGCAACGAGCGCGAGCGCCAGCGCATGCACAAGCTGAACAACGCCTTCCAGGCCCTGCGGGAGTCCATCCCACACGTCAAGATGGACAAGAAGCTCTCCAAGATCGAGACCCTCACGCTGGCCAAGAACTACATCAAGTCCCTGACCACCATCATCCTGGGGATGTCGGGGGCCTGCCTGCCCGACGCCGGGGCCCCCCCGTCCCCGGCCAGCACCGTCCGGCTCCTCCAGTGTTGCCAGGAGCGGCTCCAGAAGGACGGGCAGGAGGGCCTGACGGAGTACCTCAGCCACCTCCACAGCTTCAGCCAAGAGAGCTAGCCCACCGAGAGACCATCGCAACATGTGGACGCCAGGGGGTTGATGATTGACGCTTTTTGGGGAGGCGAGGGGGGAGGGGGGGAGGGGGGGGGACGACAATGACTGCCTTCCCAACTGACAGGAAATGACATCATGTCCGTTGTGTGGTTTTGCGCCTACTGAACTTTGTTAAGTTGCTTTTGACATGACATTTCCTCGGTGTCGAGAGTTTTAAAAACCTTTCAAGTGTGCATTGTTGAAAATGTGTGTATACCGACAAACTGTCAAGTTTCCACTGACGACAGCAAGGTAGTTTGGAGAGCCTGTAGCTTCAGAGCTAGAGGAAACAGGGAGTTAGAGTATGTGCAGTGTTGGTACTGGAGACTTTAGTAACATACAACAGCAGAAAGAGAGCAAACTGTAAAACGTACTGTACACCATGTAAAAAAAAAAGAACTGTTGCGGGGTAAAAAAATGAAGCTCCCTTTCTTGAAGCGACTCAAAGTTTTCTAAGTGTTTCCATTCCTCTTTAAGACACCGTTCTACACAGGACTCACGTGTTTATGGTCTCACTGCTGTTTGAAAAGGAACTGGAAAAACTTGCTGGTGAACTGTGACCGTAACCCACTTTGTGGCCTTTAACTTATTATGTATCTCAGGAGACCTGATGCATACCGTGGTTGTATGGAGGACAAGACCACCAAAAACAGTATTGTCCTTCTAGCTGTCTGGATTGGATGACACAAGAAGTGATAGATGCCAAACACCATGGCTCACCAGGGGGCCTGAGAGAGCAACCAGGGTGGCCTTGAGATGACGTCTTTGTCATCATGAAAACACTATTGGGTTATAATGAAAAATGTCATGTGCCATTGTACAGGTGTGGCCCCAGAGGGATTTCTGTGACACAGAGGGGTTCAAAAGGAACCTCCGATAGATAGGACAAGCAGAGACCGACAGACAGCATCCTCTGTCACCTTGCTCAGAAATAAGAACTGACTCTACTGACCTCCTGTGAGGTAGAATCCATAGACAAAGATTCTAGAAGGAATGGCAGGCCAGTGGAACCTCGAGATAGAACATTAGAACAGAATTGTTGTATGTCTATGCAGCGGACACTCTAAACCGGTTCCAACTAAAATACAGTGAACCAAGGAATTTTGGATTTTCATCTCAGTAGAACTCCAAGATCGGTTGTCAAGTTCCTTTGTTATTCCAAGACAAAGTGGTCTTCACCTATACTGTGTAGTTTGTTTATTTAGCTGTTGAAGACCCGAGGTTCTACTTTGAGCAATTTACTTTGTTTGCATTTGTGTTCAGAGTCTGCCTGGTCTTGCCTCTATTACTAACTGAAACTCAAAGAGGAATACCACTAGTAATCTTAATGCTGTGAGGTTTGAAAGGGAGAAATGTTTTCTAAGTTAAAACGGAGGTTCATGTGTAAATAACCTGATAGCATGACTTGAGACCAAGATCATAGTAGGATGAATGTATATTTTTGTCAACAAGGAAACTAGGAAAAATAAGGTTATGATGCTTTTAACATGTGTATAGTGGTTGTTTTCGGAAAGAAAGAAAATAAATAAAGAGAATAAGGATTCTTTATAAATTATTACATTTATTGAGAGGACAGTAACCATGCAAACTTTTGGGAGGCAGTTTTCACAGCAATAGTGAGTACAACCAACGATGGCAAGTTATAGATGACTAGTTTGGATGATCATTTATTTTAAACACTAGTTAATCCTTTGCGCCACACAACTAACATCAGCATGTTGGAGGCAGTATTGATACTTTACCAACCCAAAACCCTGCTAATAGTTGCAGTCCTCTGGTACTCAACCATTGGTTGCTGCGTTGCAATGTAACTGACCTGGAGCAGCCTCTGGTGCCCACTGCTGTTTGAAGTGGCTTTGACGAGCAACACTGGCATGAATAACTCTCCCTGCCTTCTAGAGTGAGGCCTGCCGTCACCTGTTTATAAAGTGATCGGGCGATGTTAACGTACAAATGGTTAATGACATCATGGTGATGCACTCTCGTTGAGTAACGGAGTGGTGAAACGTAAGAGAAGGTGGTGCGTTCACAATACACACTTCTGTACAATAGAACAAGAACTCGAAACAAAAGTAATTCGGGTGTGTTTGGCAAACGCCCCATCTTGTTGTTTCACTGCCATTCGTCAATGGCTTAAATAATGCCTCTCAGATTCAGTGCTCCTCAGACAGATTATGCTAATAATTTACCATCTAGAATAGCTTTATGCTCTCAGAATATACACATCAAATTATAACAGAAAATGGAATTATGACAATTAAATCCACTGCAATATTCTGGTGGATAGTACTCCCAAAAAATAATACTCGTAACAAAAATATAATTCCCTTTTACTAAAAACACAAACCCGATGCTGCCTTTGCAGTTTATCCACCACAGCCAAAACGAGGTCAATAACATGCACATAATTAGGAGGAAAAAAGTCATCATTTTCATGAAATGGAAACCCGTCCACTTACATCATTTCAAACACAAACACTAGTAAAAGCAATTCACACACCCATATTGTTACACCTTGCAGAAAGGCATCATTGCACTTAATCCATGAGAAGACCTTTAGACGTATATACTGTACATACCCATCGGATCGTAACATTTACAATTCCCTTCAAAACATGTCTCCACAAGGGATACAGATCATTTCTCGAAACCTGAGGAAAACCCGTACCACGTTTTTATAGGATACATCTAAAACCCATAACTTCTTATTTTGCCTTCTTTCTTCCGACCCATTGTATCATACCAATATGAGTAGAGGCCTCGGTTGTCTACGCCAGGCAGTGATTCTCAACCCAGTCCTCACAGACCCCCAGCCATTCCAGGGATTAGATCCTCCCAAGTGCTAGCACACCTGGTGTAAATAAGACGCCTACAGCAAGGCTTGGACTAATTACAACAGGTGTGCTCGCACTGGGGAAGATCAAATGTCTGGAATGGCTGGGGGTACTTGAGGACTGGGTGGAGAACCACTGGTCTAGGGGACATCACCATGTTGCCGGCAGGTAAAGTCAACAATAGGAGTTAATTTACCTTTCTTATGACATATGTCCGTTTATAAGTAGTTTTTTTTTTTTTCTTTACCTCGAAAATCTCATAAGACTGTCTGTTCAAGTTTCAACATAATTTCACATTAAAACAACAAACACACACGATATTGTTACACAAGGCTACTGTAGTCACAGACATAACAAAACAAACAAAATCAATAAATAGCTTTTAAAAAAACACCACCACGGGGAGTCTCACCACTATGAATAAAACATTGAAAAGCAGTTATGACCGGTGACGGCCCAAAAATGACACAGATCAAAGCACTCTGCTTTGGGAGAAGATGGTTCGTAGTCATTATAAGAATGGTCAAGTAAAACTTCACTAGACAACTTTCCTCCACTAGTCTTAAGTCATCTTTGGTACCCCTCTTATGACCCAGTGGTAACAAACGCAGAATATATGGACCCTAAAAATTATAGATTTGACTAGTACGGCCCCTTGACTTTCTCCGATGGCAGGCGACAGCCGTGAAACTGAGCAGAGAGCGCTGGTCGAGCGTGAATGGATGACGTTATGAACCTGACCGGGGCGTCCAGATTGATGAAACCCTCATACATTAATATATATATATATTACATTGTCTTAACTAGTTTGCTCTTAACACTTGATTATTATATTATTATATATGATATAATATTATATAATTAGTATAATAATAATAATAATGATATAATTATATATATATGATGATAATAATCAAACTAGTTAAGACAAATATATATATATATATATATATATATATATATATATATATATATATATATATATATATATATATATATATATATATATATATATATATATATATATATATATATATATATATATATATATATATATATTACATACTTCTGCTGGCTCAGGCGACAGGAGGAGATCGTCTAGTCTAGTGCCGCTTTGTCGACCACAGTCTTCTTCAGTCCTAACGGCGATGAAGTCGCTTTGAACGTTGGGTTGAAACACAGACCGACTGATTTGTTTGTGTACGGGTGTTAAGATGATAGTGGGGTGTCGTGTGTATGGGTCCCCTCTGTGTTTGTCTAGAGTGTTTGGGTAGAGAGTGCGTGTGTAATGTATATGTCTATTGTCCACTGCATATGGCTATAGTCCATCTGTTTTTGTGTCGACGTGTGTGTTAATTCATGAGTCGTAGTATGCATGGTTCCCGTTCATGGGTAGAGTAAGTGTGCATGTTTCTGTGTGTGTGTGTTCAGGTAGGTAAATGCAGGAGAGTATTGTATGTTTGAATCCTGTGTGTCTATTATGTTTGTCTGTCTGTCTCTGTGTGTGTGTGTATATATGTGTGTGTGTGTGTGAAGGTGGGTAAATGCATGAGGGTTGTATGTTTGAATCCTGTGTGTCTATTGTGTGTGTGTGTGTGTGTGTGTGTGTGTGCGTGTGTATTAAGGTAGGTAAATGCATGAGAGTGTTGTTTGTTTGAATCCTGTGTGTCTATTGTGTGTGTGTGTGTGTGTATAGGTAAGTAAATGCATGAGGGTTGTATGTTTGAATCCTGTGTGTCTATGTGTGTGTGTGTGTATATATTAAGGTAGGTAAATGCATGAGTGTTGGTTATTTGTTTGAATCCTGTGTGTGTGTGTGTGTGTGTGTGTGTGTGTGTGAAGGTAGGTACATGCATGCAGTGTAGTTTCTCTCTCGTCTAGTGCTTATGGGTAATGTGGTTTTCCGTTGACCTCCGGCGGCGGGCCGGCAGACAGTGGGCAGTGGAGAGCCAGGTGGGATGGGTCGGTCAGGGCGGGCATGCTGACGCGGGGGGGCTCCATGGAGTTTCCCCTCACGGTGACGTGGTCCCAGCCCCCCTAAGAAGGATGAGGGAAGGAGAGGAGGGAGGGGAGAAACCAAAAAGGGTATTGTTATATTATTAGGGCCCATATTTGGTGTTGGTTGCCATTGGGTCATTAGAAGGGCTACCAAGATGACTTAAGACTTAAAAAAAAAAAGGTTTCGGACATAGTGAGAGAGTACAATTGAGGTGACTGAAGGTGTAAAAGACAGAGAAGTATAAACAAAGACAGACAGATACAAAACTAGATACACAGATAGACTGAGCTAGAAAAGAGAAAGAGAGGGAGAAAGAGAGGGGGAAAGAAGAAAGGAGAGAAAGAGAGGGGGAAAGAGAGAAAGGGTAAAGAGAGAAAGAGAGAGAGAGAAAGAGAAGGATGAGGCCCTACCCCGATGCCGTAGTCCCAGGACAACCCTTTGGGCTCTACTGGCTGGACCCCCAGACGATGACACACTGTCCCACAGCTCAGACTGTGACTGCCCTGCACCTTGTCTGCTATGATCCATACCTACAACAACAACAGCACCCTCAATAAAGAACAATAATACACAACAACATTTAGGTGGTGACTGCCCCGCACCTTGTCTGCTATAATCCACACCTACAACAACAACAACAACAACACCCTCAATAAACAACAATAATACACAAGAACATTCAATAATACACAACGGCATTCAATGATACACGACAACATTTACACAATTCACCTGCTGTGATCCACAGCTACAGGACAATAACTAATAAAACAAACAACAATAACGACGACAACAACAACAACAACAACCCCCACCTGATCCAGAGGGCCGACGGAGACTTTGCGGACGTTGTTGGAGATGTGCCCCCAGGAGGAGCCCTGGGGGTAGCTGGGGGTCAGGCCATGGCGGTACCACAGGTTACCTGGACGGAGAGCACAGAGGGACAAAAAGAATAGTGGTTGGCGGACAACCGCAAAGAAGATGAACTCGGCTCTTAAATGAATACAGGCTTTGGTGTTTAAGCAGAACACCTACAGTTCACAAGGAGAGATTTAAAAAAAAAAAAAAAGTATCAGACAGTAATACTAGGCAGAAGGAAAAGTGTATTTTTGTATTTACAATATCTGCCGTATGAGATGAAGAGGGAAGCAACTGTACCGTTCTCGTCTACAGCGTACACTGAGGTTCTGCCCACAGACACCTGCTTCAGCTTCTGTTTGGCAGGGGAGGGGATGTGGTACCAGCAGTCGCCTGCGGAGGGAGACAAACACCACACAAACAGGGAGACGGGTGGTTAAACGTTAGGAAAGCGTTTTCATATCTCACGCAAGAGCAGAACACTTCTAAAGAGACTTACTTAAAAGAAAAAAAACAAAACTTAATTGAAACAGGAGGTTCATGACATTAAATACCAGCCTGCCGTCTATTAATGATCAATAAAGAAATACATTCTGTACATAATAATAATAATATAAAAAAAAAACAGGTCGCTTAAATCGTGTACAAAGGAACTCTTTTCAATTCTTGAATCCTGTTTCAAAACCGCCAGCGTGGTATCCACAGAGACAGAACCCTAAGGCATAAACACAGTGTTCTATCTCTATGGCGACGCCTGCTCGAGATTCTAAAAACAGAACCAGTCCGAACCCGGAGTTCTCCGGCTCAAATCCCAGAACGACCTGGTGTGAGGTCCTCCTGCTGGAACCGACCTGCTGGGTTCTCGGCGGACACAGAGCCCCTGTAGAAAGCAGAACCGTCCCTGGCCACAGCCCAGACCTGGTTGGCTCCGCCAATGCAGACGGATTTGAAGGGCTGGTCGGTGCCCACGTGAAGCCATGAGGAGCCCTGGGGACAAACAGCCCGCGGAGGGTTGGACAAAACGTTGTATTGGAGCCGAAGACAGATGAACTGGATGTGGTGTGATGTGAGTGAGTGAGTGAGTTAGCGGGGGAGTGAGTGAGTGAGTGAGTGACAGGATCAAACTCTTACGAGTTGTCCAAGTATTTTTAGGACACGTGTGTGTGTGTGTGTGTGTGTGTGTGTGTGTGTGTGTGTGTGTGTGTGCGACTCACGGCAGGCGTCAGTGCGGTGACCCCCAGCCTGCAGAGCACGTCGCCCTTGCTGCTGATGGCCCACACAGGGACCTGCTCCACTGTGCTCTGAGCTGCACACGGTCTGATCGACACGTCACTCAACGCGATGGGCGGGACTTCCTGCCAGGGGCCTGTAGTGGTCAGCTTACACTTCCTGTGACGGAAAGGAAATAGATGCAATGGCAGCAACACCAGAACCTCCACATAGTATCCAATATCATTTCAATAACTGGTCATTTATCATAGCTGATGTGAATTTGAATGCAGGATATACGGTTGATATGTAAGGCTGGTATCGAGGAACTAACAGCTAAACTTGCTATAATAAATAAAACAAACAAACAATGGAAGAAAAAAACAGAAAGACTGTCGGTTGGTTGTTATCTTTTAAACCGGTGGTACCTTGCCCAGCGCCTGTGACGCACAAAGTCTTTCATCGTCTTATGGCCGTGATAGGACCTGGACCAGGACACATCAAATAAACATTTAAAAGTCATCAAGAGAACAATATAAAACGTAGTCTTAGTCATTTCTTGTTCGTAAAAGTGAGTAAATGTGCGATGCGTTTTGTACATATTTTAGTTTTGAACTCACGCTGGGAAATCAGCTGCATATTGCCAACCGTCTCTGTCTGACCCTCCTGAGATGCCGTAGTCAATTGCCCAATCAGACACCTTGTAATAACCAAAACAAGGAAGTGAATTGAGGCACGTTTTCGATAGAGATTCTGCAAGCATTTTCTTTTCTCTCTTTTTTTTTTCCTCCAGCATCTCTTTGACCATATTAAAAAGCCACCGTCTACTCTGGTCAGTGACGTCATTAGCAGGATAGCTGGGGAGACCGTCCGTAGCAAAGCTCATTTTATTCCGCTCCACATATTAGCCATGTCCTCACCCAGGTCCAGTGTGGAGAGGGGGGCTTGGTGTTGGTCTTGGTGCATTCCTGGAGTCCAGACGCGTCACTCCACATGTAGCGGTCTGTAGGTAGCCCCCTGAGAAGCACACAACATCATTTCAATAAATATATCGTTTGTTAATTTGTACGCACTGTAGTACTGTAATGGCACCCCCTGACTGATATGAGGATGGTTTACATAAACTATCGTGTGTTTTCATTTCTAATACTTCATCCATTCTCATTTGCAGAGCCAGACAAATGATTTGTCGATCAGTTCATCTGTCATGACCAGTTTGTTCCAGAAGCATATCTTCTATACATGTAGTGACCAATATTTTTTTTCTCTTTTTTCTTACTCTATTTTTGCCTGACTTATTGTCAAAGTAATTTTGATTGGAGTGGGCTTTCAGTTTTCATTCCCTTTTACAGTTTATTGAGATATTAAGATAGACAGTTGTGTTGCTTTGTGTATATCTTCCGTCTGCACTCAGTACCTGCTGCTGTATCCACTGTACCTGTTGGTCTATCCACTGTACCTGTTGCTGTATCCACTGTACCTGTTGGTCTATCCACTGTACCTGTTGCTGTATCCACTGTACCTGTTGCTGTATCCACTGTACCTGTTGCTGTATCCACTGTACCTGTTGCTGTATCCACTGTACCTGTTGCTGTATCCACTGACTGGGTTCCATCTCTGGTTCTCATAGATGTAGACACTCTTCTCGTCCGTCTGGGTGTAGATGTCATCTGCATCGCTGGCCATACCTACACACCACACACACACACACACACACAACACACAACACACAGGTCCAGCTTGTTGTCACACTAAACTCGGTCTGATACCACTACCTAGTTAAACCAAGTGGAGAAAGACCTCGCAACGTAGTTTCAGTTTATGGCAGATTAACAACTTCTTTACAGACCAAAGAATGTATTAAGAGGAGTTTAGATTTCCATTGGTTGATGGTATATGTTAGTGTCAGTGTTTTTTCATGCACTCATTCAATTAGCATGAAGTGCTCAAAGAATGGCGGTACACTGTGGAATTGTGGGTAATGTAGTTGTTTGTGAACTCCCTACCCTGGAAGATGCCTCCTCCGTAGCCCCCGGTGTGCACCCAGGCAGTGTGGTCGTAGCCGATCCCCCACACCACACCCTGGCTGTTACACTCCACCACACGCAGGTGACCCCCCACCTGGCGCCAGAACCTGACGCACACACGCGCACACACACACACACACACACACAGAAATGAGGGAAGAAGGCACGGCATAGTGGCTCAAAAAAGAAAATAGAGAATGAAAGATTAAAGGCAATGAAGAAATAAAGAAAAAAAATAAAGGAAGAAATAAAGTAAATAAGGAAATTAAAGAAAAGAAGGGGAAAAACTAAATTAGATAAAGAAAACAAACAAAGAAAAAGAAATGAAAATGACAAATTGAAAGAGAGACTTTAAGGCTTGGAAGATGCGGCAGAGCAGTTTGTGATGTCTTACATCTGGTCGCAGGGCGTTGGGTACAGTGTGGCCTCCAGGCCAGCAGAGGGCTCACTCACAAAGATGTCGCCCTTACAGGTGATCGACCAGATGGCCTGCTTGGAGGGGGGGCCTTGGATACCACGAGAGTCACAGCATGATGCACTCAGCAGAACCAGCTAAATGGAAAGGGACAGAGAGAGAGAGAGAGAGAGAGAGAGAGAGAGAGAGAGAGAGAGAGAGAGAGAGAGAGAGAGAGAGAGAGAGAGAGAGAGAGAGAGAGAGAGAGAGAGAGAGAGAGAGAGAGAGAGAGAGAGAGAGAGGGACAGGGACAAATGGAAATAAAAAGACAGGAAGAGATTTAAAAAAAAAAAAGATACCAAAAAAACTAAAACGCGTTACTATAAACACATTGTAAGTATGAATACACAAAGCTGTAACTCCTGCTAGTCAGGTGTTAGAAACAAGTAAACCGGTATCTATTACTGATTAAAAACATAATATTCAAAACTATTATTCATCTCCTGCTGACTTGTTGTACATCTTCTGGCCCAGATTTCAGAAGCAAAAGACCTAAAAAATGAGGTCGCCCTCCCCATTTTAAATCTTTAATTATGTTAGTTTTAATGATGATCATAGCGCTTTAAGATTGCTCTTGTGTAAAGCGTGCAACAAATAAAATGTATTACTATTTATTATTATTACTACTGCCCTGACTTCCAGAGATGATCTTGCCATGAGAGATTTGGATCTGAATTAGAATTTGCGTCTTCCCGTCACAGAACTGTGGCTCTCGTGTTCATTTTTTTCAGTCGTTCATATTTTTGTTTTCCTTTCTTCTTCTTTTCTTACCCAGTCGTTCATCTCCAGCTCCGTGGCGGCCGCCAGCCTGATGGGCCACCTCTGTTTGGTCCGCTCCGCCGTGTAGACAGCAAACGTGTGTTTGGACTCGTTCAGGATGGGCACCAGGATGGTGATCTCGTTAATGAAGGCATGCAGGTACTGAAGAGGAAGAGGAGGAGGAGGAAGAGAGGCAACCAAAACTATCAGGACATATGTACATATATGTATTATGTATGTTGTTGTATGTATGTACAATAAATATACATGTGTTGTCCCGTTTGCCCACAGAGATGGCCTCCCTCCCTCCCTCTCCCTCTCTCCCTCCCTCCCCCTCTCTCTCTCCCCCTCTCCCTCCCTGTCCCTCTCTCTCCTACCTTCTTCTCCTCGTGGAAGTTGTAGTAGATGAACAGGATGCCGTCCCTGTTTGCCTCGGGCCCAGAGAACTGCTCCAGGGCGAAGCGTACGTCCACCCATTTATAAGGCTTCCAGTCTCTCCACCACTGCATGGCCCCCTTCCTCACCCACACCGACTAGCAGGGGAGGGAGGGGGGAGGAGGAGGGAGGGAGGGAGGCAGTGAGGAAGAGAGGTGAGGAGAAAGACAGAAAGGGAGAGGGGGGGGGGGGGGGGGGCAGAAAGGGAGAGGGGGGGGGGCAAGGAGGGAGGGAGGCAGTGAGGAAGAGAGGGGTGTGAAGAAAAAGAGCGAGGGAGGCAGGGCGGAGGAGAGGTGAGAAGAGAGGGAGGGAGGCAGGGAGGAAGAGAGGGAGGGAGGTCCACGCACAGATGGGATAGAAAAGAAAAGTGAGGTGAGCCAAACGGACAGCGAGAAACACGTGAAGCGTGGACGTGCCGGCAAAAAGAGAAGATAAATGAACAGACGAGCAGAAAAAGATTCAATATTGAACATCGACCCTCTGCGGACCCAGTGTGGTGGTGGTGGTGATGGTGGAGGACCTACCTGCTCCACGGCCTGTTCATAGTGCCTGAAGTGGTCCATCTCTCTCTTAGCTCTCTCGCTGAGCTGCTCAAAGATCTGCTTCCTCCAGGCTGCCGTCTGGGCCGGGCTGATAGACAGACTCAGCGACTGGACCGACGCCGACAGAGCTGGAGGACGGGGAGAGAAATGAAGAAATAGAATAGAAACCTTCGCTAACGAGTTAGGCTCCAATGGAAGGAACCGACTACAAAACAACTTTTAATAACAACACTAACAGTCAAAGCTGGAATGGAAGGGAGAGACAACAAAATAACTTTTAATAACAACACTTACAGTCTAAGCTCCAATGGAAGGAACAGACTACAAAACAACTTTTAATAACAACACTTACAGTCTAAGCTGGAATGGAAGGGAGTTACCGCAAATAACCACATCATAACAACGTAAGCTGCCTGAGCCAGCAGAAGGCCAGTATCATTGAGAGTGGACTATGAAACTATGACTGCTATTACTATTTATTACATTATATACGATGATTATATTACTTATTAGGTCACATTTATGTCTGACAACACTATTTAACCCAATCACAAGGGCCTAACTGATAGACAGATTTATAGAGCAGGCTGAGCAGAATCTTTTTTGTGTACACAAACATGAGAATGAAAGGAATGCAGTTTAAGGGTGGAGTAGAAATCAAGTGTTAAGAGCAAACTAGTTAAGACAATATAATATATATATATATATATATATATATATATATATAATTATATAATATCATATCATATATAATAATATAATAATCAAGTGTTAAGAGCAAACTAGTTCAGACAATGTAATATATATATTAATATAATTAAATAACATCATATTATACATAATATAATAATCAAGTGTTAAGAGCAAACTAGTTAAGACAATGTAATATATATAATATATTAATACAATTAAATAATATATTATTAAATGTAATAATATAATAATAATATAGAATATTATCATACTAATTAATGTATATATAATTATTATTATTATTATTATTATATAATATACACTCTGCAGTCGTGCATTTTGTTACGTTATTTCTTTTTTACAGTTAATTAGTTTGTCTATTACAGTTTCTCACCGTTAGCGGACGTAGCCAAGCTGCTGAACCAGCTGAGCTGGGAGTGTTCGTCCACGGAGCAGCCTCCTCCACTGACCCAAGCCCAGAGAGGGTGCTCATCCGCCCCATACTGCTCCTCCAGCGCCAGGGTGTACGTGGCCACGGAGGACAGGCTGCAGGTGTCGGCAGAATCTAGCGCCGCCGCGCCGCCGCCGCCCTGGGTCCCGGCCGCCGCTAGGTGTGTCTGGGCTTCCTCCAGGTCCACGTTGCTCCACTGGTGGTCCCCGGCCGCGCCGTGCCACTGGCCGGGCGAGGGAACCAGGGGGGACGCGCCGGCCTCGCGGGGCCCAGGGACGGGCTCCTCTTCCGGGATCGCCGGGTCGCTCGAGGCGGGTCCGTCTCTGGAGGTCTTGTCGCGGTCGGAGATGAGCTCGGAGATGAAGCTGTTGCTGGTGACCTTGGGCATGCGGGGTTTCGGGACGTCCTCCTCCGGGAGAGGAGGGGTTGTCATGGGAACGTCGGGGAGGAGGGCGGGGGGCGGGACGAAGCCGCTAACCCCCTCCGCCACTCCCTGCTCGGGGTTCAAGTCCTCGCTCATGGCGGAGTGAGCACGAGCCTCCCCGCTGAAGTAACAACCAGCACTAAGGGACGGAAGAAGAGGAGGGAAGAACGACAGAAGAGAAGAAAAGAGAGATATTCAGTGTCTCTCAACTCCACTATTCTAAACTGCGCTGAATTTGACCATTTAAAGGACTTGAATTGTTTGAGTGTGACTGAGGCGATGGTTCTGTGTGTGTTTATGTGATTCATTAGAAGTGAACAGTATGAAAGTTTGTTATGCATGTTTTTCTCCCTCTATGTGTGTGTGTGTGTGTGTGTGTGTGTTCTGTATAAGAGAGTGTGAGAGACTACAAGTTATGTGATCGATACAATTGGACACATGTTGCAGGTGTGTGTGTCCGATGTGTGTGCGTATCCGGTGTGTGTGTGTGTGTGTGTGTGTGTGTGTGTGTGTGTGTGTGTGTGTGTGTGTGTGTGTGTGTGTGTATCCGGTGTGTGTATCCGGTGTGTGTGTGTGTGTGTGTGACCTGTGCAGACTGCTGGCGCTGGCACGGGACAGGGAGCGGTCGTTGTCCCGGGGGACAGTGATGGCCCTCCAGGTTTTACCGCTCAGCTCACTGGAGGTCACACCCTGACGGTAATGCACCGAGCGGTCCTCACAGCTGATACCCCACACCTAGACCAACACACACACACACACACACACACACACACACACACACAATAAATAAGCCAATTAGGCCTGGACTAGACTGTGTAAAAGATGAACTAACATCTGAAAAACAATACATGCTTTCCTTATTGCTATTCTAAACACACCCTGACACTCACCTGGTCATTGGGGCCGACGTTTATCATGATCATCTCTCCCACCATGCCGATCCACCCAGAGCCACAGGGGTTATGGGAGTTCACCCCCCTCCTGAACCACACCTGGTAGGAGAGACAAAGAGAGAAAGAGAGAGAGAAAGAGAGAAAGAGAGAAAGAAAGAAAGAAAGAAAGAAAGAAAGAAAGAAAGAAAGAAAGAAAGAAAGAAAGAAAGAAAGAAAGAAAGAAAGAAAGAAAGAAAGAAAGAAAGAAAGAAAGAAAGAAAGAAAGAAAGAAAGAAAGAAAGAAAGAAAGAAAGAAAGAAAGAAAGAAAGAAAGAAAGAAAGAAAGAAAAAGAAAGGACAAGGAAATAAATACTATAGCACTTTAAACCCCATGATACGCAAGTTCCTCATGGTGGCAGTAGACACCGAAGAATTACCGTGACAACGACCAGTTTGAAATGACTGTGATGGTGGTGTCTCTGCCTCACCTTGTTGTCCTTGGTGATGGCCCAGACCACATTGACCCCTACCGCCACGTGGATGGCCCCTACTTCAGGACTGGGAGAATCCACTGTGACCCAGGAAGTGCCTGAAATGGATATTACACAGGATATTACAGTGTAGCTCACACCTACACCTACACACACACACACACACACACACACACACACACACACACACCCCTCTGCCCTCTCACCTTGGGGGCAGTCTCTTGTGATGCCCTCCCGGACTATGAGCTGGCCCTCCCAGAGGACGGCCCAGACCAGGTCTCCAGCCCCACAGCTGATCTGGACCACCTCCCCAGGGAGAGGCAGCTCCTCCCAGGCCGTGCCCTCAGGACAGTGGTGGTGGATGCCCTCACGGTACCACACCTGGAGGGGCCCAGACACAGGGACAGGAGTTAGGATGGATGTGTGGGGGCTTGATGGATGGATGGATGGAGGGATGGATGGATGGATGTGTGGATGGATGGAAGATAGAAGGATGGATGGATGTGTGGGCGGATGGATGGAGGGATAGATGTGTGGGTGGATGGAGGCCTGTATCACAAATAGACACGTCAGGCAGGTAGGCAGATAAATATTGCGAGGTGTGTGTGTGTGTGTGTGTGTGTGTGTGTGTGTGTGTGTGTGTGTGTGTGTGTGTGTGTGTGTGTAGGGGTCAGCCTACATTGCAGAAAGCTAATGGTCAACACCAGGTTGGTGGTGAAGGGTGTGTGTGGATGGCGGTAATGAGACTCACGCTGCCTCTGTGCTGGAGGAAACTGCGCGTGTGTGATCGACCGCAGGCTTGCTCTTGTCTGCTTCCCGAAAAAAAGATTCCTGATCTTTCTAGTTTGCCCGTCCCCGTCCCCCCGTCCCCCCCGTGCCCCCCCCCGTCCCCTCACTGCGTGCCTGAGACAGGTAAACAGACAGTAGGAATGCTGTCCAGTCCATGTGTTTATTATTGAGCTCTTTACAACCTTGCTCTGAGAACAGCGTGTTCTTGTCACTGTTAGACTGTCACACATCACTTCCTCTTAATAGCAATGTGTGCGTGTGTGTGTGTGTGTCACCTTGCCCTGCAGAGAGACAGCCCACAGAGACAGCCTCCCTCTGGGCTCGTCACTGATGTCCCAGCCTCCAGAGCTGACGTCGTTAAAAGGGTCTGGCAGACCAGACTGCTCCGAAGGGATCTGTCAACACACACACACACACGCACACACACACACACACACACACACACACACACACACACAGACACACACAGGGGCAGGTGGTCACACACAGAGCGACTTAAGTCAATAAAATGGAAGGCACAAAACACAAAGCTGAATATTGAGCGCACACACACACACACACACACACACACACACACACACTTCAACAAAATACAAACACAGCCAAATCGACCTTGAATGCATGCACAGGTCCTAGCAGAAACGAGCAGAACCACAGGTACTATTACAGCTACCCAGAGAGTGGAATAGGTGGTATAGTAACCAGCCACCCCCCCCCCCCCCCCCCCCCCCCGCAATACAGGCAGAAGCACCTTGGCACCACGTCTTAATACAACTACAGGCGGCGTAGTGGCGGCGTAGTTAACCCACACACAGAACAGGAATCCCCCCCCCCCCCCCAGAGGCCTTAAGCAGCGGACAGATCCCCAGGCTCTGTGAAACCACACTGGGAGGCTCAACATGGCGGCAGGCGTTCCTCTCACTCGCGGGTGACCCCACCAAGGCCCACCTTGGCCCAGGCGTCCATGGCCCGGTACCGCCTGTAGCGGAGCCAGCGTCTGCGGCGCACGCACGAGTTCCACTTCTTGTCCCTGGTGTAAGTGGCGGGGAAATCCATGGCATAGGTCCAGCCCTGGGGGGGGGGGGGGGGGGGGGGGGGGGGGGGGGGAGGGGGGGGGGGGAGAGTGTGAGAGGTAATGCCATTACAGAGAACAAGACCCTGTCTATCCACACAACATGGGCTGCCGTTGTTAAGCCAAATTAGGAGTTGATCTAATGCGTTGCTCTTAATGTATCGCAGATAAAGGCAGGATAGAGAGAGAGAGAGTCTGGGGGAGAGAGAGCGAGGATGAGAGCGGAGATGAGACATCAGAACTTTGAGTGACAAAGAGAGAAAGTGAGAAGTGAGAAAGAGGAACAAAGGAAAGGAAAGAAAAAACGGAAGGAGAAGCAGAAGAAAGAACGAAAGAACGAAAGAACGAAAGAACGAAAGAACGAAAGAACGAAAGAACGAAAGAACGATAGATAGATAGATAGATAGATAGATAGATAGATAGATAGATAGATAGATAGATAGATAGATAGATAGATAGATAGATAGATAGATAGATAGATAGATAGAGATACAAAATGTTTCTCTTCTGACATGATAATGTGATGTTGAGAGAACAATTCAGGAAGGAGAAGAGAAAGAGAAACGGGCAACAGCCGCTGAAAGGAGACGGGCCGAGGTCAGACAGAGTCCAGGCAGAGACGGGAGAACAAATTCAAAGAGGCGAACGAGAAATAAGAAATAAGAAAGTTAGAACAGGCTGAAGAGTCGCCCCTCCAAACGAATCTTACTCCCCGAGTCAAACTCCGGGCGCCCTCACCTCTTTCTTTTTTAACCCTAACCCTAACCCTAACCCTCACCTCTTTCTTTTTTAACCCTAACCCTAACCCTAACCCTCACCTCTTTCTTTTTTAACCCTAACCCTAACCCTCACCTCTTTCTTTTTTAACCCTAACCCTAACCCTCACCCTCACCTCTTTCTTTTTAACCCTAACCCTAACCCTCACCTCCTTCTTTTTTAACCCTAACCCTAACCTCTTTCTTTTTTAACCCTAACCCTAACCCTCACCTCTTTCTTTTTTAACCCTAACCCTAACCCTCACCTCCTTCTTTTTTAACCCTAACCCTAACCCTAACCCTCACCTCTTTCTCCGTGGGCTCGCCTTCAAAGTTCTCGTCCATGTACCAGTCCCCCTCCCACTCCCAATTGGCCGAGGGGAGCCGGAAGCCGTCCAGCGGTTGGTTCTCCAGACCCGTGACGTCACTCCACTGCCAGCGGTCGCTCGGCAACAGGCGCTCCGAGAACCCGTCCACTGGGTTCCATCGCTTTGCAAACATCAGTGAAAGTAACGTAAACACATTGACCCGCCATTGTAGCTAAAAGTCTAAGGGTGTAAGGCGGGAAGCATTAGCAATCGCTGACCATCACAAACACACTCTAGTAAACCATGTCGTATTTCCGTTTTTTTTATTTATAATGAAACACAACGTATTGCCCACTGCATGTTATAGACTCCTGAAAGACTGCAGCACTAATTGGACTATACTATAGCGGATATAAGCACTCCCATTGGCTCCCCTGGCCCTTAGCAACCGAATCGGATTGGCTCCTCCACCCAGGAAGCGGCTGTCCGATTGGTCTGACCTGGTTCTCGTAGGCGTCCTCCTGGTAGCGCACGGGCAGGTCGGAGGCGTGGACGTTGAGGTAGACCTCGTGGTCGCAGGCGATGCCCCAGCAGCACTGTCTCACCGCCACCACCCGCTTGAACTCCAGCTGGGCGTCCTGGCACTGCTCCCACTGCTGCCCCCCTGTGGACAGGCTGAAGACGCGGCCGTACACGTCCACCGCCCACAGCAGGGACGCGGGCATGACTGCTGGGCCCTGGAGGATGGAGACACAGATGGAGAGATGCAAAGAGATAGTGGAGAGAGAGAGAGAGAGAGAGAGAGAGAGAGAGAGAGAGAGAGAGAGAGAGAGAGAGAGAGAGAGAGAGAGAGAGAGAGAGAGAGACAGTGGGCGAGTGTGGATATACAGAGAGGGAGAGATGGGGGGGCGAGAGAGAGAGAGAGAGAGAGAGAGAGAGAGAGAGGGCGAGTGTGGATATACAGAGAGGGAGAGATGGTGGCGGTAGGGAAGTAGGGTAAAGAGACACATTGAAGGGAAGGAAGGAGGGATTGAGACAGAGGAGGGGATGGGAGGGGAGGGGGGGGGGGGGTAAAGATGAAAGGAATATGGAGAAAGGGTAATTGGAATAATGAGAGAAATGAAAAATCAAACTTGAGGTATATTTCAATAAAACCTCCATGTCCTTTCTCTACTCTCATCTTGTTTCTTTGCCCAGATTATTAGTATCATTTATTTATACAGGGTAACCGACTGAGACTAGATCTCTTTTCCAGCAGAATAAAATTAAATACATTTAAAAAATGGTAATAAAATATGGCTCACCACAGAAAAAATACACTATAGACATTAGGATCAGAACAGGCCACTTTGTTTGTCCCTCCACTTTCTCCATGGGGATATATAAGAGAGATATATATATTACCCCTTGTGGATGGACATTGTTGACCCTTGCGCATGTTACAAACAGAGTGTGTGTGTGTGTGTGTGTGTCTGTGTGTGTGTTGAAAGTTGTCTTGTTTTAAGTTAGAAGTCCAGTCCACGCAACCTGAATTGACCAGCATTGTTTTCTACTAAGACAAAGGATCATTTATTGAATCCCCTTTAGAATATTTCTCTTTTTATTAGATAAGTACCACTATAATTCAAACCGGTAAGTAGTGCAATTTGGATTGAATGGATGGAAAAGCCAGTGTGGATTCAGGGAGAAAGATTCAGGCAACAATGGCTAGATAGATCAACGAAGGAAATTGGAACTGGGGGCCTGTTCTGTGTGTACTTAGTTGATCTGTTTGCTTAATTTCAGCATCAAAGGAATTAGTATAGGTGCTTTTCGTCGGTTATAACCAAACCTACATTTCTAAAGCGCATTGGCAAGAAGGTAGATTAGCGTTCAATTGTGATAGTAATCTCTCTTTTGGTTACATATTATCCTTCAGAGAAATAGATCTGTTGCTGAAATCAAATGGAATTTGATCCCGTGCCCTACACTATAGAGCAAAAGGGTAATGAATTGTCTGGCAACGTTGCAAGTCAACAACCATTAAGCCTCTTACAAACTTACTGTTACCAAAATGAGTAGGCTTGTTTTGGCCATAATATCATTGTTAGGTAGTAACACAGCCAGCGAAATATGTTGCAGTGCAGTTGTCAACCTAGACGGTTTGCAATGCAAGAGCTGTCAGGTTTCTTCAGGTTCAACAACACAAGCCGCTTTTGGTTTTCATAGCATTAGCCTGACAGCTGAGATCCATCCACCTGAAAATAAAAATGTGCAGTTTGCACATACATACCTAGAGCCGCCTTTCATAGACCGATGCAGAGCGTCTGAACCTCAGCGTAATTCATTTACCTGGATAGAAAGAATATACATCAGTTGGGAATTAAGATGTGCGAGAATGTTTTTGGATAACACGTTACGATAATTTCGATGAACCATATACAGGAAGTAGACGTGTGGTGATTGAACTCCGATTGGCTGTCTGCCGCCGTCGCTTTGCAAACGACAAATGCCAATGACAATCAACTATTTTGTCCAATAGGGATCGCTACTGTGTTAATTCTGAACAAGTTAAACAGGGACCAAACGTAAGGGACATTTCACAAATGCGGATACCCCTAAAGTCCCAAATGTTGGGCACAAGTTATTATCCTCTACGCACAAGATAATTAACATATTAACGTATTCTTTCCATTTCTGACGATGGTAACGAATGTGAATTTTATTTTGTATCATATATTTTATTATACAGTCGTAGGCCTATTACCTGTTGAGAGCAGGGCCGGTTTTAGGATGCTATATTAGGGTGGGCTGGTAGAAATATGGGGTGAGCAACCTGGGTGTCAGGTAGCTCAGAGGTTAGATAAGCGGAGTATAGTAAGCCAAAGGTGCCCATTTCAAATCACTGGTCAGATGGCACTAAAATCTTGCAAAATGCTTATGGCCATCGGAGGGTCAGATACAATTGTGCCCTCAGGCCTCTACAGTTTGTTTGGAAATGGGGTGTTGGGATGGGTGAAATTAATATAATTAATATTACCCCTAGTAATTAATAAAATAGTAATTTATGAAGGACGTTTTAAAGCATGGAAATTAGGAGGTAGCGAAGCAACATAACCAACTAGCTTTGCTGCTATACCTCGTGATTTCAGGCAGTGGAGGGCACACGCACGCACACACACACACACACACACACACACACACACACACACACACACACACACACACACACACTCGTCTGTCTGTCTGTCTGTCTGTCTGTCTGTCTTTCTTTCTGTCTAACTATTTATCTATTTATCTATCAGTTCTGACTCTCTAGGGGAGGTGACACATCAGGACTGATAAGAAACATTGTGATAATAATTTAACCTCCCTGTTAACCTTTAACCTTTCCCTGTTGAGTCACTGTGTCCTGGAATTCCCTTGGTATTACAGTGATACATTTCCTGTATCAAGGATCTTGTCTAGATTGTCTTGATCAGCTGAGAAACCTCCACTATATGCTGTCTGCGTGCATCTGAGGTTGTTAAGAGACACAAATGACTTTATAGTAAAACCTTGTGCTGACAAGTAAAAAAAAAACATGTTCCCAGTCCCTAAGATAAAAAAATAATCACTTTTGATTGATTCATGTTCCTTGAACTAAATAGTTTGTTTGGTTACATTCCAAAACTGACGTGCTTCTCGGTGTGCGAGCACAGAAACTTGAACAACTTGTACAATATGGAAAGGTATTGCACGTTTCATGACTACCACTGTTGGGGCCAAATTTGGGCATCCGAATGGTCAAGTCTAAGCTGTTGTTCAGATGGCTACTACAAAACAAAGGTTTGCACAAGACAGCTCAAACGATGAGCCAACACTGAAACAAAAGAAAGGAAGAAAATAAATGCCAAAACAGACCAACCAATAAACCAATCAAAAACCTGGAAACCAAACGAGCCTAAATGGGTATAGGCCATTGACAGTATGGTATATATATATATATATATATATATATATATATATATATATATATATATATATATATATATATATATATATATATATATATATATATATATATATATATATATATATATGTGGGCAAAAAACGAATCCGGCCAGCCACACTGCTTAGATGTGACATAATCAAAAGGTTTGAGCTACATACCTATCTAGCTACAAGGCTAGATATCTTAGCCTTTGTCACATTGTTGAGGTCACTCCGAGGATGTTGGTGAAATGTTATATAAAGGGTTTGGTCAGTGGTGGACTGGCCGCTGGGAGAAAAGGGACATTTCCCGATGGTCTGATGGTTGTTTTGGCCCTCCGTGAACATAACAAATCGACCAGCGATAATAATCCATCGCGGGAATGAGTTTACAGACCTCGGTATGTCTGGATGTCTGCCAGTAAGGAACCAGGCCGGTCAAATACCGTAGCAATTTTGCAGGTAATTTACATTCCGTCTAACCTCATCACAGGTCTGGCTTAGGACCAGCTTTGCTGACTCAGTTGCCAAGTCACAAACAACCTTCCCATGTCAACTCATAAAAAGATTGATTGATCAGATCAATGACCTCAATATATATGTACCTTAAAGTACCTTGTGTGTTTCCTAATGCATGTTGTTGATATTATACAGAAATATCTGTCACAGCTGGGTTCACATGTAAAAAAAAATCGGCTAATTAACTTACACTTAATTCATACCTTTTACTTATAGTAAATAAAAATGATCTTTTCCTTACAACCTCGCAAACCCATTACCTCAGCGAAATATCAAGATACCTTAGCTGTGAGCATTTGAATCCACACAGTCACACCTGCCTAATAATTTGCAACGATCTGTCGAATATAACACAATGATTGAAACACTTGTACAAACCACTACCACCAACATACCAAATCATTTACAGGGAAATGCCATGATATACTTGCTCTCTATCTATACTCTATCCTAAAAGAATATCAATCATGCCTCCCACTAAAATGCCTCCCTTCTGGGAATTGTAGTTCTTTGACAAGAAGAGTAGTTTGATCCCTGCAGCAATAGATTTTGTCTTTTTAATGTAATTTTGACAAATGTTCACATTGATAAACAAAAATGATTTGCATGATTACAATCTTGACTTACAGTGGAACTATGGAATCTTAAAAAACTTTTTTTTAAATAATTTAGCATCATTACTTATATAAAAACACAAATATCCATATAACATATCTTTATCCTTCACACATTTTAGTAAATGAATGAATGCCAGAAGATATATAAAATATAGCAACAAGGTAGGCCTACTTCATTATCATATCAGTTATTGATCCCTAGTTTACAAAAGAAGCACGGCGATCAAAAGTTTTAATCAATAATAATCTGTCAGATCAGCAAAAGTCGTCAGCAAACCAATATATGTAATTCCCTTTGTCGGGGTCACAGTTCACATGAAAAGCCAACCGCTGGTGTGAGCGGCTAACAGAAAACAAACCATGTATCCTTCACAGCATCAATATGATGACCACACAATACTAATGCATCTAATACACCTGTCTCCATCATCACCTTCACATTATTATTATTCATATTTTTCATTCACAGAAATTGCTTTCATTTGAAAGAAAATGTGTCACATTTTGGGGGGGTTGTCTTTCCCCGTCTCTTCTGTTCTCTGGTAAAGCCGGAACATTTTGGAATCGTGTAGCTTCTTCCATATCTTCATCTCAAGTGCAAAGTCATGATTTTGATAGAAAATCACTTTTGTTCTTTTGTTTTTCTCAAAATAATAGTTGTGGTATTTGTCATGGTCCTCTGTCAGGAATCCGTATCCGGTTACCTTGGGGCACGAGAGAAACCAAGATCAGACCACTGTGTTCTTCTGGCCCCAGTATACTGGTTTTCACAGTATAGCCTTACATTCAAAGGATGGCATAATGAGCCAAGTGTAAATATTTATTGAATATTATTGCTATACTTTTTGTACTCTCATATTGTAAACTTTGATAGAATAATGTGTATATATATCTTTTTTTTTTTAAGTACTAAGTTTGGAGCTTTAACCAAATGCTGTTTTATACTAAGCATGGTTTTTACAGTACGGACACACCTCATCACAGGTATGCAAGGCCAGAAAAAGAGTGAAGGCTCCATTACTGGGTCTGACTATGTCCCAGCTTTCATCGCTTAGTCGCCAAGACTTCAAGAACCTGCGAATGAGAATCAGAAAAATCTTTTAAGGGTCAGATATATTTGCCTAGGCGAACTGGTGGGATCCCACGCGCACGTGAACAATGTCTCAATTCTTCAGTAGTGGCTCAACAATCACCGACATAACCACATGTACACGGAACGGGTAAAAAAAAGCACATTACTTAACATTTACAGTTCAGCTATATGGATGGCTTGTGTAGATCCTGCCCCAAGAAAAGAGAGCGGCTTACCTGTTCCTCACGTATCTGAGGAAGTCAGGGTGAAGAACATAAAAGCTTGTTTCGTTGTACTGTCCAGCGTAGAACTTCCATGCTCTGGCAGCGAAAAAACATGTCAACAGTCATGATAAATTAGGAAATAGTTTAATCTCAATTTATTCTCAAAATGTGCACACCTAACATGTAATTGTCGGCAATATTTTGAGCAATATAAGGAAACACTCGAGCACTGGTATACTTTTTATCTTCATCTTTAATATCAAGTGGAAAGGTCGGTTGACCGAAACGTTGTTAGTTTCCACTTGTCATGAAAGAATACCAGTGTGCTTGAGTGTTTCCTTTTAGGTGATTGCTCAACATTAAGGAACTGTTGCACTGTGTAAGAGCTGGAAAGTGAGTTATATTTCGATGTTTTTTTCTATTGTTTACTCCGGACTGATTAGCCTATATACTTACTCGGTACCCTTGTAAGGTCCAACGGAAACTTTTTCCTTTTTGAAAAGACCATGTAGCCACTGATAATCCCTCTCGCCCTCGGGAATCATCACATACTTTATACCCTGTCCAATGAAATGAAATAAAAGAGTATTGGCATGGGTTTAGGAGTGATGTAAGTGTTTTTTTCTTGCTGTGAACATGTAATGCCAGATAAGGACACTATGACAGATCGTTTTAAATACCTCGTCATTGGGGATGTGTTTGTAGCCGTATTTGTTGAATATAATGAGAGACGTGGTGAGCGAGTGGGCCGAGTGAACGTACACGGAGGTCCTGTTCCCCACATCTTCCTCGTGCCCCTTGATGATGGCTCCGTTCATCCTTTGAACAACATAAAAAAAATAAAAAATATGAGGCTTTGAGAATCTTCAGCACAGAATCACGCGCACTAAAGAATGCTTTTTAAAACATTGCATATTTGATTGCAGCACTGAATTGCAACAATTTATTCATGGCAAACAACGTATGCAAGGTCCAAACTTGAACAACATTTTCCCTGACCAATCCTTAATAGATCGAAGCTATAGAGGGCCATAAAGCCTTCACAAAACATTGACGTCTAACTCTCCAAATTTCCAAACACACACACACACACACACACATACACACACACACACATATATATATATATATATATATATACATACAGTACTGTGCAAAAGTTTTAGGCAGGTGGGTAGGGGTTCTGTAAAGTAATAATGCTTTCAAAAGTAGAAATGTAAATAGTTTTGTTCAATTGACAAAACGCAAAGTGAATGAAAAGACGAAAAATCTAAATCAAATCAATATTTTGTGTGACCACCCTTTGCCTTCAACTTTCACCTGCCTTAAACTTTTGCACAGTACTGTATATATATGTATATATATACAGTACATATGTGTATATGTCTGTACTTGTATAAAATACCAATCCAAATTTTGGACACACTTCCCCATTGACTTGAATGAGTAAGTGTGTCCAAACTTTTGACTGGTACTGAATATGTTTGTAACAATCTGTATATCCAAAATGTGTTTTGTTTTGTAGACCTCACCTAAACACATAATCGTGTTGATCTATTTCTTTCCCCATTCTTGAGCCGTTGAGAATCCCCCCTGTGGCTACCACAGCACAACGGATGCATCCTCTGGACTCTGGTCTTGGGGTAAGCAGTGGTCTGGCAGGCTTGGGGATTAAGTCCAGTACTTCTTTGATCTCTGAAAAATAAATAACTAAATAAATACTAACAAAGCCTTTTTATTCTTATACTACATTATACACAGTGTATGCACAGCTCACTACACGTTAAGAGTCCATGTGAAGCCTGTCTATCCTGTCTCTGCTCTACTTGAGGGATCATTTTCCTTAAGGGCATTCCCTCTGAAAAGTGTTTTATTCTGATATGGACACACACTCACACACACACACACACACACACACACACACACACACACACACACACACACACACACACACACACACACGCACACAATAATAGACACACGTGCACACACATGCATAGGGGCCACACCTGTATAGTTGTATTCCATGAATCCGAAAGGGTTATTGAAATGAGAGAGTCTGTTCCATTCTTTCACGTCAACATCTCCTCTGTTCATATATAGCTTTATTTCGGGAATAAAGGTTTTCTTAAAGTCAGGATCATCTGCGTGCTGGATAGACTGTGGACAAGACTGAGGGAGACAGATAGAGAGAGAGAGAGAGAGAGAGAGAGAGAGAGAGAGAGAGAGAGAGAGAGAGAGAGAGAGAGAGAATGAGATAAAAAAAAAGTGTGTGAGAGAGAGAGAGAAATCAATACTTTTTATTTGTAAACCAAAAACATTATAGAGTGTCTGTATATAATTCCTCCTTCAAGTCTGAAAGTTTGTTCGGTTTTGTGAGAAGGTTCCCACAAGATTCTTTGACGCAAGGAAATTGAACAATAGAGTGCTTGTTGCTAACGCCTCTGCGAATTGTTGCTCAGGGTATTTTTGATCTCCGCTGGAAAAATTCCAAGCTATCAATAATGACGCCGTCTTCCAGAGTCTAACTTTCCTCGTCTCTAAAACAGATAGTTCAGATTAACATGACCAGCCACTAACAGATTAATTATACTGACCCTAACATTTAAGTATGACAGATACATCATCAATAATTAATACAATACATAAACTACGTATACAAATAATCTTAAACACATGCATTAACAATAATTAGCTAGTTAAAAATGTGTTCAACTTACTGTCCGTCTGAATTCGGGATCCTTTTTGTACACATCTTCAAAATCCCATTGAGGCAGTTTCTTATAGTCCTTTTTGAATAATATTTGCATGGGTGTCACAGGTTCACTATCGAATGTAATATATCCTTGTTGGAGTTGGGAACTGTGCAGACAAATAGCAATGTGTCTTTCATTTACAATTGTCAAAACTCATATTCAAGACTAAATTAATCTATCCACTGAGCCTTACAGGTACACAAAATAAACGTATGAGCATTCATGACGAAAACCAAAAATAATTTGGGAACCACGGATTATTCACAATTGAAATGACATGAGGTATGTTATCAGGTGTAACTTATTTTCTTATAACATCAACTATAGTTCAGATAGTTTGTCTCTTCTGGTCTTGTATTACCTGAACATTAATTGTTAAGATTAACCAAGCATATGTTTTATAAAAAAAAAACATTCTTTAAAAAAACGATAACATCGATGTTATTAGTGTCTGCTTTAGGCATCGCAGCTGTCATTTAAGCGTTTGAAGCGTTCCGACTTTGAAGCGTCACACTTACCGCATCAAATCAAAAGATATATCCTTTGAAAATAACACCAGTATTGGAATGACTGTCAAAACAGTTCCCAACAAAAAAACAAATAATGTCCGGAAAAAAATCATAATGTATTCCAATGAGAGAGCGAGAGAGAGAGAGAGAGAGAGAATATCAATGAAGCTGGATGCAGAAGTGAATTGTGTTTAGTTTTCATGACCTGGCGTTTTTCTCGAGTACGCAGGTCTAACAGTCCACACCCCGTTCGAAGGTAATGAATTAAAAAGGTGATCCAGAATGTTGGGAAACCTGGCTCTCACAATAAGATTATCTAACCACGGAACTGGTCCCCAATCATCCCCTATAGCCGTGATCATTTGAGATTATATAATGGAAACGTCACAACGTGGTTTTATCCACGAATGGAAGAAGATTAACACTTATTTTTTATTGGGAAATTAAAATAGACTGAATTTGCCAACACAGTTAGAAGCTGTTTGCTATTTGCTTTTTATACATTTTTACTTGAAAATTGTACTATTTGGAAAAAAAAGCATTAGAGAACACATATTGACAAAGCTAGAAAAAAGACAAATTTATATTTTACACATGACGTTTTTTGGTCAATACACACTTTTTATACATGTTTGGAATGGTTATCCATGATTGCAACATGTTTTCTGGGTTCTACAAAGCATGCTGTTATAAGCGTAAGGCAGAAATATTTGTGGCTTCTCTTTACAAATCTAAAGCAACGGGAATACACATTGCGTAAAATTAATATTTGAGTTTACCATGAAAAAGGTACAGATGTTGGCAACCTATACTCTGTCTTTTTTAACTGTAAAACAAACACAATACAATTTTTTTAAAGAGGGCTAAAAGGACAGTCTTTTAAAATTGTGATCAAAACGTTTCAGAAGCACCAACGGCCTGTTCAATGCATTCATAATCAAACTGCATTTAGGAAATCAATGTCATACAGAATCTTATAAAAAAAAATGTCTGTAGTTTTTTAACAATTCCTACACTACAATCGTGTTTGATCGAGTACACTATCCAGCAGATCATTCTAGATATGCATTTGGATTTGGGTTGATACAGGAAATGCACTCTAGGCGAGAATAAGTCATTGTTTACACAAAACTTTGTTTTTGTTTTCTTGATTATTTACACTTCCTACTAGGCTAATCAGTGTCAATCTGCACATTTAATATGCACAGGCGTTTTCTGTTCCCAAAACGTAGCCTGGTAAACACCATTGTCCCCCTCATACGTTCAACTTACATATTAGATTAAAGGACGCCCACCAGGTGCTACTAAAAACGTAATGGTTTCAAGTGTCTACTAATCCTTGCATTAAAACCTGCCAGTGCAAGGACTTCGACAGAGATTGTTATTTAATCCTTCCTACACACACACACACACACACACACACACACACACGCGCGCACACACACAGAACATGTTCTTTCGAAATAAAGCAAACAGAAAGCCCTTTGTGCCCACATCATGTCTCTGCCCTTCATCCTCACAGCAACATCTTAGCGTAACAAAACCAACTTGACAAAAAAAAAAAAATGAACGATGTTGGCTTTAGAGTCAGGTGAGAAACCAGTCGAATAGTCGGTTCTGTTTCCCCAGCTCCTTATTAACGATGGCTGGGACAAAACTCTTTCAACTGACAAGTCCAGTTAAATCAATGCTTTAGCCTCTCCTTTGCTATAGTGCTCCTGGTCCTTTCTTGAACGAGAAATATAATTAAAAAAAAAACATTTGAATATCTGACTGAAGATCTATACAGATTCAACTGTGTCATGGCCATTGTGATGAGGCAAGGCTGTTGTTACAGTGTAAAACCGTCACCGTTTACTGGACAACTCCAAAGAAACCAAAGGGCCAGCTTCAACTTCAATATCTATTGTGATTTCAAAGTGATGCTTACGTCATCGTAATGGATGCTTACAGACTAGCATGCTGGCTGAAATGGAATCATAGGAGGGGATTTCTTGTCAGGAGGTAGAAGAGGGGGCTAGGGGGTAAGAAGGTAAAACAAAGGAAATACTTCAGGCCCTTTTTTCTCCATCTGAACAGGATGCTGACGAAGATGATGATGATGATGATAACAACGAAGAAGGTGACGACGAAGATGATGATGATGATGATGATGATGATGATGGATGGGCCCCCCGTCTCAGTGTGGCGGTGTTTAACCTCAGACGTGGGGCGCAGATCTGTCGTTGGTTAGTGTCGGCCTCAGTTTGACCGTGGCAAAAGGGTTCCCACCTCTGCAAGAGAGCAAGAGACAAATTAAAGAAATAAGCTTGACTTTGAAACGGGGAATTACCAAAGTCAACAGCCATACACTGGACAAATTCCTGACTGACACGTCAGATTTAAAAGGGATTTTCCTAAATCCAAAATCGACATATGAGTGGATTTGTCAGATTCTGCATTGACAGTTGACAAATTGACATTTGGTCACTGAGGTAATGACTCACCCTAGAAAAGGAGCCTTTCCAAGACCATTGGGAAGAGACACCTGTCGACGACATCAAACATCAAAACATAAACGTTAACACATCTCAGAGTGAGCACGACTTCCCTTAACGTTAACACAACCTCCATTGTGTTAACACAACATCCATTAACGTTAACACAACCTCCCAGAATTTACTGGAGGTGATGGCTGACAGATAGGACTTTAATATAGTAACCCTAACCCTTGATATATATATATATATATATATATATATAGAGAGAGAGAGAGAGAGAGAGAGAGAGAGAGAGAGAGAGAGAGAGAGAGAGAGAGAGAGAGAGAGAGAGAGAGAGAGAGAGAGAGAGAGAGAGAGAGAGAGAGAGAGAGAGAGAGAGAGAGAGAGAGAGAGAGAGAGAGAGAGAGAGAGAGAGAGAGAGAGAGAGAGAGAGAGAGAGAGAGAGAGAGAGAGAGAGTTTTGGTGATTTTTATTTTGTATTATTCATAGTTTTTATTATTTAAATACCTAGGCCTTATTTAGGTCAAACCGATTTAGTTTGGTCGTTCATTGTTCTTTGAACAACCCATTGGCGGCATTTCCGTCTCTGTCTCTCGTGCGGTAGGAGTATACTATGACAGCCTTCTCCCACGCAAAATAGTAACCTAGAGCGTTCAGGTTGTTGGTCATAATTGCAGATCACAAAAGATTAAAAATAATGACGCAGATCAACACCTTTATCATCAGGCCATTAACTGAAAAACGTTGTTTTACTACCTGCTCCATTGAACTGTGGACCTGAGTCATTCTGAACTCACTAAGTCCCCACACAGACAAGGTAGGTCTCCCACACAAACATGCCTCTACACATACGTACAGAGCACAGACTACAGTAAGCATTCACATTTGGCTTAGCTAGCAGATTTACATGCAGCTTCAATGATGACGGTGTTACAACCCCCCCCCCAAAAAAAAAAAAAAAAATAAAATAAAAAGGTTTGCACTCAGCTGTAACCTGACCAATACCAAGCCATTGTTTCATTATTCTGTCAAGCTGAAGGAAGTTGGCGTATAGCATTTCGGGGAGTGAGTTTGTTTAGCAACATCTCTCGGGTAATTACAATTTTTCTTACTGTTCGGCATCCGTGAATTTGACTCAAATTTCACATACGACCTTCGAAAACTAGAGCCACATTTTCAGTCATGTTTAGTAGCATACCGTAAGGATGCACAGCCTTCGTGTTGCAATGCCGATTGGTGGTTGGATTGGGATATAAAAACAGTCACGCCTTAGATACCTTTTAATGTCACAATTATCACAACTAGAAAATCCGGATATGTAATGAACGTAATTCAGAAAATAATTAATCTAATTTAGGACTAACAACAGATGCTTACGCAGGTCATGGTACAAATGAGGACACGCTCATTCTGATGGAAATAGTTAGTTAGCTGCCTGTCAAATAGACTTACAAAGGGTGGGGTTCTTAATTGCACACTCTGGGTCTGTTGGTGTTGTTGCCAGGAGGTGATTAGAGTTCATTCTTTTCATCTGTCCTCAACTGTGCCCTGTGTACATTTTTCAACCATTGTTCCTTTATGGGTTCATGGGTAAGTAAATATTTTCAAGCAACCAAACTTGCTTGCGTGTCTCTCTAAAGGTTCCCCTGACCACCTGTGCCGTGAACAGAACATTTTACAAGGGGGGGGGGGGGCCAAGAGGGACACAGGCCAAGTGAAAGGGGGGCTGAGAAAATTAAACTTAACAAATCTTGCTGAAATTCGGGGCCAATCCGATTCAAGAGAGGCCCCCTCAGGCCCCCCCTTAGATGAAAAGTTAAGTCGCCTAGAAGTTTCCAGTTATTGTATTGGTTGTTCGACGACAATGGATACCTTCCGATTGGCAAGTCCCAGAAGGCCTGTGAGTCATCAAATCAAAGCTTTCTCAGTTTGTCACTATAAACATAGCAAAGATGTTGCCATGCTAACCATACAATAGTGGGAGCTGCTAGAGTTATGATAGCTTGCAAGCTAATGTTAGCTGGAAAAAGTTTAAAAAGTGGGAAGCAAATGCTGACCCCTACTGGCCAAAATCATGTAATGACACCTATGAATGATGGTACAGTATTTTACTTTAGGCTACTGTTTGTAATGTAGGCCCTACCTCCAAACAGAAACACTACTAAACAGTGATAGGTCAGTAAGTTGGAGACCAATCTTGGACTAAACATGTACAGTCAGCTATTATGGACAAATAAACAGGCCGGCTGAATCCAGTTCAGTTAAGCGTTGTTCTCTTGCCCAGTGCAAATAGAGCAACCTGTCAAAAACTACAGCAATACCCCAAAACGACCACTAGAGGTCAGACTAAACCCAGCAGTTAGTTCACAGGAGGCAAGAAAAGGGGCGTTACTATAAGAAATATTACAGTAAGAAATAAGGAAAGGACTGGTGAGGACATACGCAATACTATCATTAGAGTACTTTAATAAAGCAGCAGATTTGTTAATCTTGGGATGTGTGAACATTACACATAATGGACGGACATAGAGAGCTGAGCTCAGGCACGGCGCCAGGATTTTTTCCCCCTCCCGGAGCTAAAGGGGAGCTTGACCAATACGTGGGGTGCTAAGAGAAAAAAAAAAGTAATAAAATAGCAATAAGTCTAATACAAGGGACCACGACAAGCAATGGCAAAAACGTGTTTTGCGTGCAACAATGAAAGACGTCATAAGGTACACACGCGGGAGGAGCAAGCAGCTAGGGATCGGATTGGACACAGAATAGCTGGTTATGAACTTTGACCTATTTCTTAATTGAAAATAATAATAACAATAGCAAAATGCTTGGGGGGCTTAAGTGGGGCTGTGCAAATTTGTGACGGGGCTATAGCCCCCCCTAGCCCCGGTGTAGCGCCGTGCCTGGCTGAGCCAACAGGCCAGATGCATCGTTTGCTGAGCCATATGGATGTCTAATGAGACAGACTGCGGTTATTGGATCACATTTATATATTTTGGGGTTTTAAATATTTTCTTTTGCTTTGTTTTGTTTTTTATTTAATTGTGTTTGAACAGGGCACTGCTGCGAACGAGAGTCTCAGTTAGTTGATCCTGCACAAATAAAGAATCATTATTTATCATAACTAGTCCATATTCCAGATAGAGATTTCTCAGAGTTCTAGCAATACCCAAAACCACCACTAGAGGTCAGACTAAGCCCAGCAGCGAGTTTCTAGGAGGTCAGAACGGGAGCGTTATTAGTTCCTCACTCGGCTAAGTATCCAACGACTACCAACGTTACACCAACAAACCCTTGTAAAGAGCGGGTGTCACCTCTTAACTCAACTCTCCCCAAAGCATACAACTGATGATGTGAGAGAGAAGGAGGGAGAGAAGAAGGGAAGGGAGAGGGGATCCAGTAGGAGGAGGAGAAGAGGTAAAGCCCGAAACGGTTGAGTTTTCCTGCGGATGTGTTGGGTAAACCAGCCTCTCTGACAGCGGATACGTTTCTCCTAAAAGTCCAGAGGCCACGCATACACAACGAAAGGCAGTTAAGGAGAGTAAAGAAGAGAAAGCGGGGAGTAGAAGGAGGGATAGAAGATGAGAGAGGCGATGGAAAAGAGGGAAAGAAAGTCAAATAAAGATGACAAAGGGAGTAGGATAACCCCAGGATAAAAGGGGATTGGGGGAGAAAGAAGAAGAAGAGAAAGAAAGAGTGAAAGAGAGACAGAGAAGAGGTAGAGGCAAAATGACAAGTATTGAAAGACAGATGAATAGGAGAGAGAGAGAAAGAGCGGTGTGTGTGTGTGTGTGTGTGTGTGTGTGTGTGTGTGTGTGTGTGTGTGTTGGGGGGGGGGGGGGGGGGGCCGTACAGTCATATGTTCTAACACGATCTGACTTGATGTTCTATTGTTATGGCCTGGTGGAGAGACAGACAGTGTAACTATGGGATACACTAGGAGTAAATATAGCATTTATTTACAGTTTGGGAAAGCCTTATGAAGATATACTGTTTTATTACAGATATATAAGGTCTTACATATGCAGTGGTTTCATTCTAGTAGAGATTAGTGAATGTTGAGTGAATATTGAGTGAATATTAGGTCAGATAAAGGGCACAGAGGCATGCACTGCCAAAGGGTCTACGCTGCATCTGGGTGGGGTCGGTGTCTGGGTGCCTGTGCTTGTTCTAATGTGGTTGGTGGTGCCAGTATCAGTACAGTCATAGGGTGTGAGTGCTGACAGGTGAGGGGGGGGTGTCTGGATGACCGGGGGGGGGGGGGGGGGGGGGGGATTAGGCCTGCACTGACTGGGTGTTTCTCAACGGGTTCTGTTGTTAGTAGGTGAGTGAGTCGACAAGTACAAGCTTTAAGCTTTACGCTGCATCTGGGTGGGGACGGTGTGTGTCTGTGAGAGTGTGAGAGGGTTTCTGGGTGTCTCTCTGTGAGTGTGTGTCTGTCTGAGTGCATGCCTTTACGTGGTTGGGGGGTGACAGTATCAGTACCGTTTACTGACTGGCTGTACTTTTGTTAGGGTGTGGATATATATATATATATATACAGTGTTGCTATGGGATACCCACGAATGAATAAGGTGTTAATAGATAATGACTATTTAGCAAAGCATGTATGACGACACAGGGATATGTATCGTACACTGTACGGGTGGGTGTGGGGTAGGGGTGGGGTGGATGAGGTGTTGTGTAAGTGTGTGAGTCTACCTTGAGGGACGAGAACACCACCAAAATAACCCGTGTTCAATTTCCAACCCCCATCCAACTGAGTCCTCCTTTTTAGAGTGTTAAACGGACTCAGATTGAACGGAGCTCCTAAGGTAACACGGCCAGCGCTGTTTCAAAGCCACCTAGCGCTACGACAACATCCATCATGTAAAATGGTGTGTCTAAATAGAGCACGTTACATGTATGTTTTCTGTGGCGTGATGCGTGTTAACATGTCTGTATAGAGCACGTTACATGTATGTTCTCTGTGGCGTGATGCGTGTTAACATGTCTGTATAGAGCACGTTACATGTATGTTCTCTATGGCGTGATGCGTGTTAACATGTCTGTATAGAGCACGTTACATGTATGTTCTCTGTGGCGTGATGCGTGTTAACATGTCTGTATAGAGCACGTTACATGTATGTTCTCTGTGGCATGATGCGTGTTAACATGTCTGTATAGAGCACGTTACATGTGTGTTCTCTGTGGCGTGATGCGTGTTAACATGTCTGTATAGAGCACGTTACATGTGTGTTCTCTGTGGCGTGATGCGTGTTAAGATATCTGTATAGAGCACGTTACATGTGTGTTCTCTGTGGCGTGATGCGTGTTAACATGTCTGTATAGAGCACGTTACATGTGTGTTCTCTGTGGCGTGATGCGTGTTAACATGTCTGTATAGAGCACGTTACATGTGTGTTCTCTGTGGCGTGATGCGTGTTAACATGTCTGTATAGAGCACGTTACATGTATGTTCTCTGTGGCGTGATGCGTGTTAACATGTCTGTATAGAGCACGTTACATGTATGTTCTCGTGATGCGTGTTACATGTATGTTCTCGTGATGCGTGTTAACATGTCTGTATAGAGCACGTTACATGTATGTTCTCGTGATGCGTGTTACATGTATGTTCTCGTGATGCGTGTTAACATGTCTGTATAGAGCACGTTACATGTATGTTCTCTGTGGCGTGATGCGTGTTAACATGTCTGTATAGAGCACGTTACATGTGTGTTCTCTGTGGCGTGATGCGTGTTAACATGTCTGTATAGAGCACGTTACATGTGTGTTCTCTGTGGCGTGATGCGTGTTAACATGTCTGTATAGAGCACGTTACATGTATGTTCTCGTGATGCGTGTTAACATGTCTGTATAGAGCACGTTACATGTATGTTCTCTGTGGCGTGATGCGTGTTAACATGTCTGTATAGAGCACGTTACATGTGTGTTCTCTGTGGCGTGATGCGTGTTACATGTATGTTCTCGTGATGCGTGTTAACATGTCTGTATAGAGCACGTTACATGTATGTTCTCGTGATGCGTGTTAACATGTCTGTATAGAGCACGTTACATGTATGTTCTCGTGATGCGTGTTAACATGTCTGTATAGAGCACGTTACATGCATGTTCCTCGTGATGCGTGTTAACATGTCTGTATAGAGCACGTACATGTATGTTCTCGTGATGCGTGTTAACATGTCTGTATAGAGCACGTTACATGTATGTTCTCGTGATGCGTGTTAACATGTCTGTATAGAGCACGTTACATGTATGTTCTCGTGATGCGTGTTAACATGTCTGTATAGAGCACGTTACATGTATGTTCTCGTGATGCGTGTTAACATGTCTGTATAGAGCACGTTACATGTATGTTCTCGTGATGCGTGTTTGACGGCTTGACGTCGCTGTAGTCCGGCGGCGGCAAAAGCACGGGCTCCTCCTCTTCCTGTTCCTGGAGACTGGCATCGCTGGCACTCCGCATCGGGGTCCCGAAACTGCCGGAAAAATAAAGAAGAAGAAGATTGTTTTATTTGTTTTCATGCTGTTTTCTATATTTTCGATTTAATTGATATAGTGCTTTTCAAGGTACTCAAAGACGCTTATATATATATATACACACACACACACACACACACACACACACACACACACACACACACACACACACACACACACACACACACACACACACACACACACACATGTGTGATGAATATGATGAACAGTTGAGTGCATACCCTGTTTGATTTGATGGTAGAGTTTATGAATTATGTATAGAGCGTGTGGAGGGAGGTTTCACCTGTTTGTGACCATTAGCTCTGTGTAGGGCCTGCAGTATGACGAAGGAAACCAACCTCGCCTGCAATAAACCAAACCAAAAAAAACAACAACGTCAGATCCATCACATTGTCGCCTGCATAACATCCGTCACAAATAAGTCAATTATTTAATATCAAATATTGGACAGACGGACGCCAAAAAGAACAGGCCGACTTTGAAGTCAGTGTTTTGATGTTGTTTGGCCAAACACAGGAAAGAAACACTGGAGAGAGCAAATGAACAAGAAAGAAATGTATTTGATTCGTTGCTAAGGAACAGCGGTTGCTGTTTTCCCGGTAATGCTGCCCTGTCAGTCGCTGACGACAACGTTAAAAGGCTGGCCGTTCCATTTTCAGAGACGGCTTAATTTATGGCAGAGCCACAGACAGATGACAGATCTGCAGGGTCGGTTTTCTACCTCCATTACCCCTCTCTCTGTGAGACCAAAAAGAACATGGAGAGAAAAAAAAACCTTGTCTTTGTAGTTACTTACTTTATTTAAGGCTTTTATTAGCGGTAATGAGCTCTCAAATGCGACAAAAGGTTTGACTCAAGCCGGCCATTACACCCCCCCCCCACACACACACACACACACACACACACACACCTTTCAAAAGAATACATTTGAGATGGCCAATTTTCAGACAGTAGCTGCAATTATAGCACCTCGCCGCACAGTCCTGGTGGAAAAATTGCTCTTTATTTTAAAGGCTCAGCGTCTGACTGGGGCAGCCATAACACGATCAGATTCTACCTTTTCTTTTTTAAAGATTTTACCAAATGAACATAATGAATGGAATAATGTTCATCTGTTAGTCTTAGACAAACTCTACCGGTACAATGAACTAATCCTAACAACAGTAATAATAATAATAGATAGCAATAATACATGGGATTTACAAGCGCCTCTCTAGAAACTCAAGGACACTGTACAAGGGGAAGTTCTATCAAACGTTTGTGTTTCCCGTTACAACCCCACGTGATCTTCTCCCACTTCAGAGGGCAGGTGTTAGAGATCACACAGCTCCTACTGTGGAGTACATCAAAGTAGCCTAAGCAGGCCTGCCAGGCCTCCATTACTGTTACAGACCTATCCAGGCATTGTCAAATCTCCTAGATGAACTGTTCATCCTTTAGGACAATCCTCAAGAATAATAAAATCTGACTTGGTGGGGCACCTTGAGGAGTCAGGTTGAATATGTTTGGGTGACTGACAATAACCTGCCTTTTTACAAACACACTCTTTCCTCACCTCCCTTTCTGCATCTCTCTCTTTCCTCTCTTTCCTCTCTCTCACTCTCTCACTCTCTCACTCTCTCACTCTCTCACTCTGTCTGCCCCTTCACTCTCTCTCCTCACCTCTCTTTCTGCATCTCTCTCTCACACAGACAGACAGACAGTCTTTGTGTGAGGAGGGGGCTGTATGGCGGTGAATAGGGGTCAGCCAAACAGCTTTTCCCACCTCGCTGACATTTTCAATTCTCTTTTCTGTTACTTTGCCATCGCACACGAGAAGGTGCCAGATACAACACTGCAGCCAACACACACACACGCACACGCACACGCACACCTACATACACACAAACACATGCACATCTCATATTCATAAACATATACACACAAACACATCTTCATACACACAAACACACATGCACACACACAAACACACATGCATACACACAAACACATGCACACCAACACACACACAAACACACAAACACATATGCATACACACAAACACATGCACACCTACACACACACAAACATATACTCATGCATACACACAAACGCATGCACACCTCATACATCAACGCAAGGCAGAGTCATGTCAAGCATTCCTGACACGTTCTGTGTGTCTAGTCAAAGACCAATTGGCGCAGCAGGAAAGAACCAACCAACTGACATACAGTCAGCAGGAACCAGAAGTGCCACCTGAGAAATGCCAAACACGTCTGTGTGTGTGTGTGTGTGTGTGTGTGTTTTAGCACAGGGGCAACAGTGTTCCCCTAAGAGGGTGTGTCAATCATAGGAATTTCTTGAATTGCATTCCATTGCCTTTTGACGTCTTTCTATTGACTGTTGTTTTTATTCTTGCTAATGTTTTCAGCCCCGTCAGATCAATTAAAGTGTTAAATAATAATGAATGTTATAAGCTATAGTACGGTTGATGTCTAGGCAGGTTGAATACAAGAAGACAACTACCTGCCATAAAACCTCTATATTCAAGATCCCATTTTACTCCAAAAGGATTTTATTGTCATGAAATAATTGTGACCAACCAACCAACTGATCTATCAATCCTTCCACAAATCAACCAATCCGATCCATCCATCATTCGACCAATCGACCAATCCGATTCATCCATCGTTTGACCAACCGACCAATCCGATCCATCCATCATTCGACCAATCGACCAATCCGATTCATCCATCGTTTGACCAACCGACCAATCCGATCCATCCATCATTCGACCAACCAATCCGATCCATCCATCCATCGAGCAACCGCTCAATCCGAGCAGTGACCCAGTCAACCAAGTCGGCACTCACTGCTGCGTCTTCTCCAGCTCGCCGTACAGCCAGCCGTCCTTCTCCTCCTGGATGAGCAGCGTGATGACGTCGCCGTCGTCGAAGCTGAGCAGTGTGTCGTCGTTCCCCGCCGTGTGGGGGAAGATGGTCTGCACGCGGGGCGGCGGCGGCTTCCTGCCGCCCACGTTCAGATCCGAGGACATGGAGCCGGACCGCGACAGGCCGCTCTCCTCCAGACTGCCCTGGTCTGGGGGACATGATCGATCAATCAATCAATCAATATTAAATAGATCAATAGCATGGATCGTCAATGTTTAAGTTATCAATAGGACAAACTGCTCTCCTACAGACTGCCCTGGTCTGGGGGACATTTTAAATATATCAATATGATGGATCGTCAATGTTTAAGTTATCAATAGGACAGACTGCTCTCCTCCAGACTGCCCTGGTCTGGGGGACATTTTAAATATATCATATGATGGATCGTCAATGTTTAAGTTATCAATAGGACAGACTGCTCTCCTCCAGACTGCCCTGGTCTGGGGAACATTTGAAATATATCAATATGATGGATCGTCAATGTTTAAGTTATCATCAAAATTAAACGTATCAATATTAAATATATCAATATGATGGATTGCCAATATTACAGTTATCATGATGATGGATCGTCGATATTTAAATTATTAATACGACATAGTGCTCTCCTCCAGGCTGCCCTGGTCTGGGGGAACATAAGGGGGATATGTCAATATTAAATATATCAATATGATGGATCGCCATCGTTAAACATACAGCTGTATAGCTGTACCTGAGTGGAGGTCGTAGGAGGAAGGGTGGAGGGGGGGGAGCGAGGGGGAAGGGGGGAGGTTTTAGGGTGAGGGTGACGTTCTAGGGTGAGGTATAGCAGTACCTGAGTTGAGGTCTGAACATGTGAGTGAGGTGCGTGGGGTGGGAGCGAGGGTGACGTTCTAGGGTGAGGTATAGCAGTACCTGAGTTGAGGTCTGAAGATGTGAGTGAGGTGCGTGGGGCGTCCTGGGTGAACATGTTAGCCAGAGGACTGATCTGAGCCTTCAGCTGAGGGGCTGGAGGTGGGACCTTTGACCCCAAATTGTTCTGGAGAAGAAAAACAGAGTAAGGAAAATACTATAATATGATACTTTTTTTTATAAATAAATATAAAATATTATTATTACCATCATTGTCATTATTAGTATTGTTAGTAGTTGTAGTATTGTAGTAGTAAAAGAGGTAGTTCGAAAATACATTGCCAGTATTTCAGCAGACACACGTCATATCAGCTGTTACAGTTATAAATAAACTCTGATAAAAGTGTGGTGTGGACTTTAACTCTGGGTTAATAACCGGACGATTTTTCTCATGGCTCATGGCCAACACAGCCAATCTCCAGCTTTCCCCCAAAACCTCATCTGATATGACTGGTGTTGCCATTTTCTAAGAGATAAAACTGCAGTTCTGTTACACAATCGGCTGGTATATATAACAGAGAGCGCTGGTTTAGAACATTTTTATCTAAAAAAAAAAAGTGGTTCCCATGAGAAGTCCAGCTAATAAGCATAGGTCACGTTTATGATGTTAAAAGCACTTAAAGGTAAAATAAATAAATAAATAAAAGAATATATTAAACAAAAATGAATCGTTAGCAGTATCCTATAAATTTGAACTATGGAGAACGTTGTTCAAAATGTTCACTGTCCAAATGAAACCAACGAAAACCAAACCCTCCTAGCGTCTTTGTGATAGCGCTCACCCGGTTGTAGCGTTCCACCAGGGGAGAGGGCTCAGGTGTGTTGGAGGCGGAGGTGCGCATCCCGTCTATCATGGTCAGCACCGTGTCCGGTACCTTGGTGGCGTCACTGCACTTATCCTGCCAGGCCGGCAGCTTGACTGTCAGCATGTCTTTGGCCTTAGGGGGAGAGACACACCACAAGACACAACAAACCGATTCTGGTCATTTGCTATGATTATGTTTTTGCAGTAATATGAACGTTAATAATAATAATAAAAAAAAGGTGAATTCACAAAGAAGAGAAAAGTAATACTTTGTCCTCCTACATTTCCATCTTGGCTATTCCTGTATTCTCTGAAGGGGGAGTGTGTAGTGCCATGGTGACTCTCTCTCTCTCTCTCTCTCTCTCATCCTCTATCTCTCTCCTCTCTCGTCTCTCTCTCGTCTCTCGTCTCTCTCTCTCTCTCTCCCTCATCTCTCTCTCTCTCTCTCTCTCTCTCTCTTCCTCTCTCTCTCTCCTCCTCTCCTCTCTCTCTCTCCTCTCCTATCTCTCTCTCTCTCTCTCTCTCTCTCTCTCTCTCTCCTCTCTCTCTCCTCTCTCTCTCTCTCTCATCTCTCTCTCTCAATTTGAAACCACTCTCCATCCTTTCCCCCTCTCTCTCCCCATTCCCCCCTCTCTTCCTGCCTCTTTCTCATCTTCCTTCCATCCGTCAAATCCCTCTCTTTCTCTCTCCTTCCCTTCCTTTTCACTTTTGAATCATCCTGATGTGGCTTTCTTTGTGCCTATTGGTTGCTTTGACTTAGTTGTTTGTGTTTTGATTTGTTTTATTGGTTTAATCTGTCTTATGATTTGACTGGATTGTACAGCACTTTGGTCAACGTGAGTGGTTTTTAAATGTGCATTATAAATATATTTGACTTGACACTCCCCTCCCCCTCCCTTCATCCCTCCATACTCTCTCCTTCCTTCCCTCCCTCCATCCCCCTCTACTCTCTCCTTCACTTCCCTTCCCCTTCATCCCTCTGTTCCCTCACCTTCTCGTGGAAGGCAGAAACCTGGTAGGAGTACATGCAGTGCTTGTCCACCAGGAAGCAAAAGCGCCTCTTCTCTTCCAGCAGTGCTTCTGTGCAGCCGTCGGCGATGAACTTCTGCATGTCCGTCTGACGGGATGAGATCGTCTCCAAGCACTAGCGCCGATAAACACAAGGATCACAATCAAAACCAAGTGCTGTGACAATAACATAGAACATAAATGACCGTCGACAACCGTCGGCACAAACGCTTCAACGATCAAAGGTCCGGAAATTACGGAAGTTATGGCATTCCTTTCGTGTTTTTTTTACTCCAAGTATATTTTGTTCTTAAATTTGACCGATTATGAGACTCTTTGATGCCTTCCGGAAACGTAACGGCCATATTTGCAGATACTGGAATTTGGATGGCAGCAAATGAAAAGAAAATGGGCAGGGAAAATACACAACACCACCCCTCTCTACAGACGCAGCACAGAAAAGAATAAACAAGCTACCAAAGATCTAGCGAATCAAAAATACAGTTATAACGACCAAAGCCAACACAAAATAAACACAACTATAACAGAAATAGCAAATAACTCAAAGAACGGAGATAATTTCAAACCAATATGAGCTTAAGAATTCCTAACTGACTATAAACACACACAGACAGCGGTGTGGGGAAAAAAAAAAAATCCTAATCAGATAATAAAGGGGAGGGAAGACTTCAATTCTTCTTGACAGTTCAGTCACGTCGCTGCTCTGATCTGTGGCGTTTAACACACTAATGAGAAGTGTTATCAAAGTCCCCCCCCCCCCCCCCGCTGCACTCTGGTTCCTGTCTGTCTGTCTGTCTGTCTGTCTGTCTGTCTGTCTGTCTGTCTGTCTGTCTGTCTGTCTGTCTGTCTGTCTGTCTGTCTGTCTGTCTGTCTGTCTGTCTGTCTGTCTGTCTGTCTGTCTGTGCTAATAAATCTAACAATAAAAATAATAGGTTCTGGTAACAAATCTGCAAACAACACAAGCTCTTTGATCCGTTGGCTTAGCCTGAGAGACCAGCGGATTTAAACCAACATGAACAGATTTTACGTTCCCTTTATGTTCTAACTCACCACGGAGGCAAAGGAGAAAAGCCTGCTACTACTCTCTGTTTGAAAAACAACAGGAACAACTCTTGCTCTCCCACAATCTCTGTCCTCTCTCCTACCTCTTTCACTCACCGTGCACCCCACTCCCCCCCTTTCTATACTTTCTCTGCTCTCGCTTTGCCATCCGTTGTCATGGTGACTGTGAAAAGCGGCCGGTCTCTCTGGGTTCTGGTTCCCAGGTTGGGTGTCATGGGCTCTTCGTTTATGTCCAGCTCGCTCTCTCTCTCTCTCTCTCTCTCTCGGAGAAAGGCAACGCCAACAAGGAAGTCTCTCTCTATTAATGAACCCGAATAGGAACAAGGACCTGTTCCACTTATCGCAATTTATAAAAACTCTCTCTCTCTCTCTCTCTCTCTCTCTCTCTCTCTCTCTCCTCTCTCTCTCTCTCTCTCTCTCTCTTCTCTCTCTCTCTCTCTCTCTCTCTCTCCTCTCTCTCTCTCTCTCTCCTCTCTCCTCTCTCTCTCTCTCCTCTCTCTCTCTCTCTCTCTCTCTCTCTCTCTCTCTCTCTCTCTCTCTCTCTCTCCTCTCTCTCTCTCTCTCTCTCTCTCTCTCTCTCTCTCTCTCTCTCTCTCTCTCTCTCTCTCTCTCTCTCTCTCTCTCTCTCTCTCTCTCTACTCACTTTGGTCCTCCCACTAGCTGTCTATTTGTTGTATACTGTGTGTATACATGTGTATATATATATATATATATATATATATATATATATATATATATATATATATATATATATATATATATATATATATATATATATATATATATATATACATACATGAAGGAAATAATTATTTGATCCCTTGCAGATTTTGTAAGTTTGGCCACTGACAAAGAAATGAAAGGTGTATAATTTTAATGGTAGGTTTATTTTAACATTCAGAGATAGAATAAAAAAAAAGAAATCCAGAAAATCACATTATATAAGATATATACATTGATTTTCATTTGATCGTGTGAAATAAGTATTTGATCCCCTACCAACTAGCAAGAATTCTGGCTCCCACAGGCCGGGTATATTAGTCCCCCTCACTCTAAGAAAGTGCTCCTAATTTCAACTCGCTGCCTCAACTCTTTACCTGTATAAAAGACACCTGTCCACAGAATCAATCAAATCAGATTGCAACCT
>CM030187.1:14535100-14565100 GCA_017639675.1 Aplochiton taeniatus
TGTACACACACACACCCACACAATCACCTATGGACACACACACACACACACACACACGATCACCTATGTACACACACACACGCACATGATCACCTATGTACACACACACACCCACACACACACACACACACACACACACACACACTAATAATACAACACTATCATAAAGGTGAAGTCCAATACTCACAGTCATATATTTCACATCCATATCCGTTTTCTTTTCCAGCTCTGCAATAATTTCTCTGTGAAACCTTTTGAACTAGAAAAAAAAAGAAACAAATAAAAATTACATTGAAAAACTGTCTTTACACGTCTATCAGAACTGATCTTAACGACTGAGATCCTGGGTTTTGATGGGGACAGTCTGATTAGAGCGGGGCGAGTCTCTAGAAGTATGATAATGGCTTTTTGGGTGGAGGGCTCAAGGAAATTCCAGCAACATCCTGGCCTTATCACCTCGCACGGCTCAGGGTAAAGTTTATTTATTACCTTGTGAATTGCTTAGATAAGCAGGGACCAACTTTCTGGCATATTTGGTTGAAAATGCTATGATCCAAATCCTTGTCATTTGTGTGTGTGTGTGTGTGTGTGTTTTCTATACACATTACGATATACTTTTTCATAAGCCTCCAACCTACAGTATATCGTAGACCTATATAACAAATATAACAGAAAAGATATGACCGTTTTATCAATAAAACCTGTTATGATGTATGACTTTAAACACGTCAAACACTCAAGGCTGAATAACTTAATTCCTTAATCAGTTGTGATTCCAAACGAAATCGGTTTAGAGTTTGTAATAATTAAGGCATACAAGGAAGAAAGCTGCAGATCCATTTACAGGTTCACTTCCCAAGTACCCTACAGCTCAGACATCGATCGAGAACTCCTCTTATATTGGTACTGTAGCGACCCTGCCAGGGAAATGCATGCGTTAGATACTAATGTTCTTACTGTTATTGTAGCGACTCTGTCAGAGAACTGTCTGTGTTGGATGGTGTTGTTCCTAATGTTATGTGGTGGAGACGAGACCATTCGAGGAGCCACCTGTCAGTCACCGATCGGCTGCCAATCACGGGCCACCCTGTATAATTTGAGCCAAGGTAGCCTAGTGGTTGGTTATTGGGAGGGGTTGAAAGTATGTGTGTGTGTGTGTGTGTGTGTGTGTGTGTGTGTGTGTGTGTGTTGTTACAGTATTAATAGAACACCCATAGCGTGTGTTCAATCAATATCTACACAATTTTTGTGGCGCAAGGCTATGTAAGGAATCAATTTCCTGGTTAGATTACCACACTTCATTCAATAATGACTAATGCTGTAGGCCTATTTTTCTTTTCCTCAATAGAATTTTCCAGGCCAAAGCCACACCTGTCTTCTGCATTGTTAGCTAGAGACATGTTGCTCAAAGTCATGACTGGATATGTGTGTACCAGATTAGCTATTGTGTTAGCAAAGTTGACTTGACCTTTTATTGTTCTAACTATGACTATTCACTCTGACTTATGACCTTTTTTTTCATATTGTGTTAATTGTGTAGGTTACTTTAAATAGTTGTGATAAACGGTATGGGCCATTGAAACGGACTCATTTTCACAATAGTCTTTACAGGGGGTTGTCATGCAAGTGAATATGAATATGTCTATTCATAGCAACATGTTGTGTGCGTGCAACGCGAAGCTTTTACAATCTAAATCTTTCGCTGTTGATATCTGCTTATTATTCATAAAGGCCGCAACCCTAACCAAGCTGTTAAGTTGATTACTTTTTAGTTTATAAAAAGCTTTCTTTTACTCATATTATACTTCGATATAGATTAAGTGCATATGTCGCGTAGGAAACCAGCTTTCAAGCAACAAAAGAGGACTAGCCTATTTAGTATAACGAAGGCTATCCGCTGAACCCGCGAATGGAAACAGTTATTTACGCTTAGTGCCTGTGCTCCACTTCATACTTCAACCGCGTGTATTTAAACGCTTTCTCCCCGAGGCATCGGTCCTGTCAGAGACCAGACAGACGAGATAGATTCCATTTTTTCCCCAACCACCCCACCCTCTTTCTTCCGTCAGACTTTCCCCTTAACCTTTTAGTGCAACAATAAAAAGCACCCCAGACGATAAGGCTGAAATGTCACAGCGGACCGGGCTACAATCACGAAGCCTTGCGGAGTATCTCAGCTAGTTCAAGCTTCACGATAACATGTGACGTGTCAAGGGGTATTGTGTAATCAGTCTCCAGAAAATATAGCATTTTTATTTATTTTTTTTAATCCTGATATGATTTGACATAATTGATGCCAGAAACAGTTTTGGTCCTATTATTGTGACATTGTGTGGTATCAATATGGTATTATCTCCTTTTTTCTCCAATTTCATGATTAATAGAAATCGAAACCATTAGATTATGGCGGACCGAAAATAATCTGTCATGAGACGTTTGGCCCTCAAGATAATTGCTATTAGCACAGAATCAAACTGTCGGCCCAGCTTGTTGAATATGCTGTGTTGTTGGGAGTGAAGGATGCTCACGTTCTCCTCCAGCTCCTCATGGACTTTCTTGTGAATGTCAGAGATGTCCATTAAGACCACACCTGGAAGAAACAAAAAGCAATGTTTACTGCTACGGGTCTGTGCTTATACGTATTTTAAAAGAATTCAGATGCACTGCACGCATCATCACAAAATGAAACGGACAATAAACATACAATTATAAAAACTGCCTATGGGCTAGATAGGGTTACGTCAATTTAAAAGCAAAATGACTCTGCACACTAGAAATACATACGCTCCACAGGGTTATTTATTCATGTAATCATGAGGTTGTCTGGGATTTGAGTGTCCGTTTCGGGCTTTGTATACTTTAGGATTCTCCGGCACAAAACAAGGTATGAGTGACTATTCTCAACAACAGTCAAGTGGGTTTCTGCTACCTCTAAACAGACGGCTCTTATCAACCATGCGGCTGTATTTGATTTATTTATTTTGTAAGCTCTATTTCATAAGTGGTTGTGTTTTGTGCCAATTGGCTTTTTCAACGGCAGTAAATTGACTAGCCAGTGCAACCCCAGATCCCTCTCCAGAGATCCCCATTGTCTCTCTGATACAGTACACGGAACTATCCACATTGACTCATACAGTAGAACTATACCAGCACATACTGTATGACCCACAGGAACAATGGATACAGACAGAGTAAACAACCTGCTAGCACAATGGAGAGACACAACAGGCTATCTAGAGCTGGGTGGATAGAGGGATGGATGGATGGAGGGGTGGAAGGATGGTTGGATAGGGTGGATGGATGGATAGATAGATATGGAAATGACTGTATGATGAAATGGATGAATGGTACAATTAAAGGAGAGACAGATTGATAAAGGAATAGACAGATTTATGGATGCACGGATGGTGTTTTGCTGAAAATATAAAAAAAATACTCGGTATTAGACAGAAATGAGTTGGACTTTGTGAGTGAGTTCTATTCACGTTGTACTAATGCTTTTCCTGCTTTCAGCTCAACTGAAATATTATGTTAGGAGACAACCATAAGCGTACTGACGCACTGACACACAAAGCAGTCCAAAACACACGTGTGTGTGGGCAGTGGCGATTATGACCCCCAGCAAACTGATCCAGGGTCTCTGTGATCTCAAACGGCAGGCAGCTAAAACAACACTGGCCTCATAAGGTCACCAGAAAGAGCTGGTAAAAGTAGCCTTTGTACAGAGGGCAGGCGAAGGGAGGGGGGAGGGGCAAGGGGGAGGAGAGGGGACAGGGGAGGGAGGAGGGGGGACATGGGAGGGAGAAGAGGGATGGGAGCTCGACAGTGAGGGGTCCTCGGTCAAAAAAGGTTCAATGACCCTCAGGACACTCACCAACTGGTAGTAACGTGCACAAAACACTTCATATCGATAGTGTATAGGAGCACAAAACACTTCATATCGATAGTGTATAGGAGCACAAAACACTTCATATCGATAGTGTATAGGAGCACAAAACACTTCATATCGATAGTGTAGAGGAGCACAAAACACTTCATATCGATAGTGTATAGGAGCACAGACATGTATTAATGTATTGGAAAAAGACACTTAAATATTCATCATGTAAAATTACATAGACACTTTCCCATGATAGACGCTCTATTGAAATTGGTTAATAACACAAACCCCTTCCTACTGATAATGTAACCAAACAGAGACACTTACAAGTAAAATTGTAAAATAGCAGACACTTTTCTACTGAAAATGTATAAGAACAGGTTGACATGTATTACACTTTCTTATGTTGTAGTGGCACCTTGGCACTTTAACTTCCAATCGATAAGGTATAGGAACATTTACTCTTTCCTACTTATCATATGGAGGAATATATCCCTCTTTCAACTGATAATAAAACATATATGTATTATGTATACGGTGTGCTAAAAGGGATAAGGAGATGTAATGAAAGGGGAGGGGGTTTAAGGGGGCAGGGGTGTGTGATCAGCACCTGCTAATAGAAGTACCCTCTCTAAATCAACAAAGTGTAAAAACCCATGAGGTGCAAATGTCAGGAAAAAGAAAAACTGGTGCTCACTTCTCAACGAACCCTCTTTTGCCAGCGGAGTCATAGACCTTAAAGATCCGTTTGAAAAAAAAAGAATGGCTGTAGAACAACGGAGGACAGCATTGGACTAGAGGTGAACAATATCAAGCTTTGGTTAAATAACCCATCAGACATCATTTGTGTTGGGTTATTCATAGCAGCTATCTAGCTTATTAACCTATGCTTTTTCCAGCTTTACACTATCAGTGTAAGGGTTTTGAATTGTAACCTAAAGCTGAGAGTTGTCCAAGCAGAGGACCAATGGGACAAAATAAGGACTGGTATATGTGGGATCGTTTTTCCAGCCTGGAGCTTTTTTGGTTGATCACATTCTGTTTCTCAATGTGAAAGTACAGCGAAACAGTCGGAGGTTCACCACACGATCTATTTTTTTCTTCTCTCCATCTCTCCGTCTATCATCACGACAGTCAGATCACCAACGAAGAAGTCGAACGACCCCCGCGACCTTCTAATCCGACGACGTAGCAAGTCGACGGAATTAACTCTGGGATCTGAGAGGCTGAAGCAGCATCTGTTCTCCCCTGGCACACGTCTTAGTTCTTAAAGTTTCCATGATGAATCCAGAGAGCACAGCTGTAAAGCCTCACGTAGCTGTTACTGGACTAATGGTCGTATTTTGAGGTTTTTCTGATGACACGTTTTTTAATCAGCTGTTTTAGTCAGCGTTCACACAGCGCTTGACAGCTGTCTTAGTGTTCTCTGCGAGGGTTAACCCTTTGCGTCCATACAGCAGCTAAGGCTAAAATCTGTTTCTATATCAAGCCAGAAAGAGTAAGAATAAGCTGGTGTCTATGAAAGAGATCAGGGAATAGGGGTAAGTAAGTAAAGGAAAAAGTAGCAGTATTTTTAGAGAGTTGGAATGCAGCTGTTAGTTTGTTACACAGGGTCAGTCTATGAGAGAGGTCACGAATTGTCTGTTGAAAAAACATAGGAATGATCTAATTTTAAATACAGGCATTTCTGATCTGGTAGTTGACATCCCTATCATTTGTTTATTTATTATTATTATTTTTTTAAATCTAACTCTGGTTCCTCTCCAGGAATATAGCCCATGTCTCAACGATGCTTGATTTGAATATAGCCACTTTCCAACTCTTATTTAACCTGAATGTAGCTACTTATGTTTAAATTATTCTTAAATTTCAAGCGTGACATGTCTGTTTTGAATACAAAATAAAATATCTTATATAGGCTATTAGCTATGTTGGTATGTCAGATATGTGAGAAAGATTATGATCCAGTAAACATGTAGAGAAGGCCAGGGTCTCCATGGACACGGTTACCATAGAGCAGGCCAAGTATGGAGGCTGAGAGCACGAGGTACTTGGTCTATTTGATATATTTTATTTTCCCCACATCGTGTGTGTGTGTGTGTGTGTGTGTGTGTGTTTGGGCCCTAATGAGGGCCTCACCACGGTTCAGCCAGATCATTATTTACCGGAACATTTTGACACCTGTTCCCGACAGGCACGGCGGAGTTTAATGACCGACACTGTTGACAGGACAGAAAACAGCCACGCCTCCAAACATTCTCTTCAGGTGATGTGGGACTTCAAACCGGCTGTGCCTTTTGCCACACTGAGAACACCGGCCGATCTCTTCCTTATGGTGCTTTGGGATTTTTGCAGGAAAAGAAAAGCCTGATTTATTTGACGACTGAGCTTCTAAACAGAGTCGCAGGCAGTTTCTATGAAGTTTCACCGTATTGCACAATCGGTGTGCGCACATTACTGTGTGTGATGTCACGTAACACAATGACTATTTTGACAAACGTATGAAAGCGTACGTTTGGCTAGCAAAGAAAGAACAATCGAAACTCCATCTGAACAACCTGCCTCGTAAAACTGTAAATCGAGAAAGGATTTAATCGTGGAGTGCATCCCTGAGCATGTCAACACGGCGATACGGTTGATGAAATATGACCAACCCCTGTTTGAGTCACGACAGGACTGCACTGTTATCTGGCAACCGCACATTCCTTAAGGCAGAGAGAGAGAGAGAGAGAGAGAGAGAGAGAGAGAGAGAGAGAGAGAGAGAGAGAGAGAGAGAGAGAGAGAGAGAGAGAGAGAGAGAGAGAGAGAGAGAGAGAGAGAGAGAGAGAGAGAGAGAGAGAGAGAGAGAGAGAGAGAGAGAGAGAGAGAGAGAGAGAGAGAGAGAGAGAGAGAGAGAGAGAGAGAGAGAGAGAGAGAGAGAGAGAGAGAGAGAGAGAGAGAGAGAGAGAAAAAAGAGTGTGTATGTGTTGATGTTTTCTTAGTATAGTTAACTCCCTTTGAGATAAAATGTTGAGTGTCCTCCTAAGTATGAAGAAAGAGATTGTGTATCTGTTTCCAAAGACAAGATATTTTTAGTAGGTAGATAGAGATAGAGAGAGCGAAAGAGATAAAGAGAAAAAAGAGAGAAAAGTTGTAAACAGTGTATGTCAACGCGAAGGACATATTTGAATCCCTAACGCAGTGCTTACGATGCCAAGAGTTTCTCTCAAGTCTCTTACAGACTGATGGACGCTAGTCAACCCACTGGGGTGTTTCCATTACAGATGTCTCCATGAGCAAACACACACCTTTAAATACAAATAAAAACTTGGAGACCAAGGTTAGAAGTTCAACAAAGTCGCATCAACCCTTACATCAACGTGACTTACGTTGAAAAACAAAATGGCTACCCGGACCTAACAGGGTTACAGAGGCGTTCAAAGGAAAGCACTCAGCTTTTAGCCTTTCTAAATAGACTCGGTCTCTATGGAGACCATTTGTCTTTCCAGCTGACAACATTGTGCCTCAAAGAAAAACTCCCACCAAGACTACTTCGGCCTTGTTTTGACAGGCAACCCAAAGAAAAGGGGGAAACGGGGGGTACTACTGCAATTCTTTTTCCACCCCCAATATCATTTTCAATTTAGGCAGCTTGTTGATCAAAGTAGAATGGCACCTCCCTGGAGAGAACTCAACCCCTTCCCCTTACAGGAAACGTCTTTAGCTATGTAGCCCTCCTGGACAGTCCCAATACTATTTATAGAAAGCTGTTCAAACGAATTCATACTGGAAGCATTTACTTTTGTGATGTAATGGTTCTCTATATTTAACTGTTTTGTGTTTGTGATTTTTTTATTATTATTTTGATTTATATTTTAAAATCTGTTTTCATATTTTATTTGTGTAGTTTTTATATGTACAGCACCTTGTAACATTTGTTTTGAAAGGTGTTTTATAAATAAAGTTTACTTTGCATTACAAAACTGCTATTAATGCAATTCCCATTACATTACGGTTATGTCCCAGGTAAGTAATGATGAGGAAGTCATTCTGACTACAGGAGACAAGCCACACCTAAGCCCACACACTTTCAAACTCTAGTGGCTTCACATGTGAGAAACCTGTGCCCTTTAGGTATGTACTCAATACATGTATTGTGTTGTCAGGTATTACAAGTGACACACATAGTGTGGGTGTGTGTGTGTGTTTATTTGTTACAATCGACTCTTTCGGTGACAATAAATGACAGGAAGGCGACTGGTAGTCTCTCTCTCTCTCTCTCTCTCTCTCTCTCTCTCTCTCTCTCTCTCTCTCTCTCTCTCTCTCTCTCTCTCTCTCTCTCTCTCTCTCTCTCTCTCTCTCTCTCTCTCTCTCTCTCTCTCTCTCTCTCTCTCTCTCTCTCTCTCTCTCTCTCTCTCTCTCTCTCTCTCTCTCTGACTTTCACCCCCCCCCCCCACTCCACTCGTTCTCTCCATTTCCTCATCTCTCTCTCACACTCAATTCACTCTCTCTCTCTCTCTCTCTCTCTCTCTCTCTCTCTCTCTCTCTCTCCATTTCCTCATCTCTCTCTCACACTCAATTCACTTTCTCTCTCTCTCTCTCCTTCCCCCCTCTCTTGTGTTCTGTCTCTTTATCTCTCTCTCCATGCCTGTATATACCCTGTTGTTTGTGAAACCCCGCCCATTCAATTCAGCTCCGCGGAGAAAGGCAACGCCAACAAGGAAGTCTCTCTCTATTAATGAACCCGAATAGGAACAAGGACCTGTTCCACTTATCGCAATTTATAAAAACGTACAGTAAAGGATCAAAAACAGTTAGAGTAAAAGTATGTTCGGCATGACTGTGTTTTAGGTGGGGGGGGGGGGGGGTCTGGTGAAGTGAGTGGTGGGGGCTCCAAAAGGGGGAATAGTCACTTTGATTTACAGTGACACAAATAAGTGGTGCAATTCAACGCAACAACTACATCCACTTAGCTTTGAGTTGGCTTGGATCGCTATCTGTTCCCGGCTGATAATAGTTCACTTCCTGTGTTAAACACCAAGCCCAGTGTTTGCAAAAGGAGGGAGAATTTTGATTTCTAGATGTTGTTAGGGTCACCCCTGTTGCCTGGTTACCAACACCAAAGTCATCAAGTCAAACGATAACCTAATGAATTCCCAGCATGCATTTCAAAAACGAATGTTTCAAAGGAATGTCACTCTCTGACATGCAGACGAAAAGACACAGCTAAGAACATTCTCTTTCGTTACAGGTGGTAACGACGCATGGAGAAAAGCTTTCTGTTGAACGCTCCAGCTAAAATGTCCTTTGAGGTATACCAACAGTTTCTAACAACAAAACACCAAGGAAGTAATGTCAAGCTTGTACAGAACACAATGGCCCATGCCTGAAACCCGATATGGTTAATGTCACAACATGAAACAAAGCCAAGGAACGGATTGTCTCCATGGATGTGTCTCTGGTGCAGGCTGTTTGACAGTCTAAATGAGTTACAGGTGGGCTTCTTGTTGTAGTTAAGTCAACCTATTCTGGATGCTGTTCTGTAGAAAAGAGACTAGGAGAGTAAGTACTGTACTATGAAAAATCCATCACAACATTGAGGGAATTAAGCCTGGTTCAAACCCAATTTTTTTCTTTTTAAGTTTCAAGTTGTTGTTTTTTCTTTTATTGTTTGTTATGGCGCTATATTTGCTAGCCTGCTAGCATTCCACATGCCAACTTTGGTGAAGCACACACTGTTTCTGAAACACAGTTTAAAGAATGAAATCAAAGTCAATCAATCAAGTGGAAATAGGCTTAGCAAGCACCTGCCAAGCCAATCCCAAACAGTCACTAAAAGGTATTTCCTTCCACAAAATATAATATCATTTTTTCTCCCTTGCTTTAAAAGACTGGGGATATGAGAGTGTGTTTAGTGTGACAGATGGAGGGATATTGGGATGGAAGGAGGGATGAGAGGGGATGAGAGGAGATGAGATGGTGGGAAGAGTTCCCCCCCTGTCTGTCTGTGTGTTTACACAGTGTGTTTGCTACTCCAGACTGAGTGTGAGAGAATTCACACTGTCTTGCTGATGAGGTCCCCTCTGACCAGTCCAGTTCTGGACCTCCGACACGGAATCAGAAACGATGGGGTCTAGAACATTCCAAACGCAACATTCCAGGCATGAATGGAATGTTATCTTTGAACAATTTTCTTTTCATACTAATCCGATGGGCCAATGTGTTTCATGTTCAAATTAGAGAGCCCTATGCACAGATTCAAACAAACACACACACACACACACACACACACACACACACACACACACACACACACACACACACACACACACACACACACACACACACACACAGACAATCCAGCCTGCTGTACATTAAATTAAGACCCAGGGTGCCAACGTGCAGTAAAGAGAAACTGTGTTGAAACCAGAGAACAAAAAAAGTCAAAAGCAGACATCAAAACCGAAGGACACAAAAGTCAAGGGGAATCAACTTGTTCCTGTCTGTACATTGTAAAGAGCATGAAACATAAAGCAAACACTCCAGCCTCTAAAGCAAAACTGATCCAACCCATCTCATAAACACAGCCCTCCACAGTCTCCTAGGCACTCTCCACAGACGTTTCACCCCTAAACCAAATCTCAAACAGAATATTCCAGAGCACCGTGTCACATACTGCTGCTGTTCAGAATGGATAGGGCAAAGGAGAGCAGAGGTAAATCCTCATAAGGAGTTGTTAAAGACGAAAACCAAGAGCTCCACGGTAAATTCTAGGTCACGTTTTAATTACAGCCAGATTTGTCTCAATGGAAGGTGGTGAGTCATATTACGTATTCTCTTGAACAATAACAGCTTAGCAGCCAGAGGAGAGGAGAGGAGAGGAGAGGAGAGGAGAGGAGAGGAGAGGAGAGCCATAGCGGTGAAAAATAGGTTAATTCTGTCGTTTGTCGTGAGTCATCAGAAACAGTTATCTTCTAAACACTGTAATTATTCGTTGTTTATATTTGCAGACTGCTGCTAAAAACCTGACAGTTGGAACAGATACAGGAACTGTTTACTGTGTTGCTGCAGACAAGGGATAGTTTGACCCTAGTACACGGAGAGCTGGATTTCATAGAACAGTGATCGATCCGTTGGTTGACTCATAACGCTACTGAAGGCATTGATTCAGGATGAGATGTAAAGAGATGGACAACATGTTGCAGGAGTGAACACAATTACATTGATCAAAAAGACAAATTACGGGAAAAAGAAAGGAAACGTTATTTTTATATCCACAAGGGTGTTTTTTTTTATCCACATGACAAAGTGGGTGGTGCACTTTGGTTTGCGCTGAACTTTATGTGTGCGAGTCTGGGTTTGTGATGAAGAGAGCTCGTCTACAGCACTCCGCTGTAATGGCGCGTGTGCCATTTTAAAAGCAGGCAGTAGGGAGGAAATCCACAAAAGGTTTCTTTTTTCGTTCAAATTATGTCTTAAAGCCGTGTCAGACATCAGGGCTACTAAGAAGTAATATACAGTTTATGGACGAACATTAAGTTTCCTGCTGAGCAGGCTTTTACACGCTAGCAGGAATAGAGTCGGGAAAGCTAGCGAACCACATGGGAGGTTTCCTGCTGAGCGAGCTAGAGGTCAGCAGAATAGAGAAAGGAAGGAGCGAACACCTTTAGGACCAGAAGTAAGATTCCTACTGAGCGCACAGGCCAGCAGGAGAAGGGAAAGAGAACACCTTTGTACGAGGCACTTTTTTTGATGAAACATCTGGTTGGGCTGTGACGGGGCAGAGAGAGAGAGAGAGAGAGAGAGAGAGAGAGAGAGAGAGAGAGAGAGAGAGAGAGAGAGAGAGAGAGAGAGAGAGAGAGAGAGAGAGAGAGAGAGAGACTGAGGCTGAAAGAGAGACTGAGAGTGAGACTGAGGTTGAGAGACTGCGAAAGAGATGGTGAGAGAGAAAGAGGTTGTTCTGAGACATCAGAGCCTTGTGGGAGACAAATTAAAAATAAACCATAAAGCTAAATCAGAGAAAGGTCATTCTTCTGAAAAGTTGAAGTTGTGCTTGAGAAAAGAAGCGGCCCATCGTTCTGAAAATGAAAATGTTGCCTTATAAGACCCTAGCTTTGATTATGATTTCATAATAGTGTACATACTGTAACACTATCCAGTGCATTTAGCAACGTTCACACATTCCCTAACACTGGTTCTATAAAGAAATAAATCAAAGTTCAGTACAGCCCGTGACAGTGCAGCACAATACCAATAATACAGGACAAAACCGCACAGAAGCCAAAGAGGTTCTGGACGTGAAACTAACCAAGTTCTCTGGAAACAGGTGACACAGCAGCATTCTCTCCGATCTTTGAGACCGCATCAAAATAGGTCTTCCCCGCCAGGGTCATTGCTGTCAACATAAACAAACAGTCAGCTTTGGATGATTATATATATATATATATATATATATATATATATATATATATATATATATATATATATATATATATATATATATATATATATATATATATATATATATATATATATATATATATATATATATATATATATATATAGCCAGCGATCATGATTCATACGTTTTGATTATTTGATATTCATTTGAGACAAAAATATATGCATCACGTATGGATTATGTGGTTAGTAGTACACATTTGTATTATGTATTATATATATATATATATACACATATATATATTTGTGTTTTAACTTTAACTTTTTGTGTGTGTGTGTGTGTGGGGGGGGGGGGGGTCTGCATTGTCATTAATGAAAGAAAATACTATGTCGTATGTTTTACCTGCAACACATTTCTCGTAGTTTTTTCCCAGAGTGACCAGGTTCCGGAGCGCTGGGTTAAACTGTTCCATGACATTCTAGAACATAAACAGACACAGAGTGATTTGAGAGTCTGGGAATAACAAGGGAATACGTCTATTTTTCGGAAATAGCTTCACCATCTTTTCTCTCTTTAGATATCTATTTATAAATGTAGATAGGAATCGAGAGGGTTCATCCAGAGAGAGAGAGGGAGCGAGAGAGAGAGAGAGAGACACACACAAGTCTCACTCCTTTAAATAAAGTAATAAGTGTTATAATTCTGTGTGCTCCTGAGAAATGCAGAACCAACACAACATAGTTTGAGCCAAACAACTAAAAGTCAATGATAATTATCGGATTTTTGATAATCAGTATAACAGCCAACTGAAACAAGTCTTTCAATCATTCACATAGTCACTTAGGCATTTACAGCCCAAGAGAGCAAAGTCCTACAGAGCTTTGACAAAGTGGCTATTTAAATTTTGAGCCAAAAAAAATAAAATAAACAATCAACTTTTGAAAGGTCGCCCCAATCGAGAGTTGTTTTCAACCCCCCCCCCCCCCCCCCCCCCCCCCCCCCCCCCCCGACACACCCTCGCTGTAACAATGAACAGGGAGGTGGTGGTGCAGACAGGCAGTAATCCACACAGAGAAAACAAACGAGCATAAGGGAGCACGGAAAAAAGTTCCGTTCTTTCGGTTCTTTCAGTGTTTTTCTTAGAACCAACCCAGGCTGCCAGATGTGGCAGGTCGTAATCTATAGGTATTAAAACAGGTGACAGACACAAGCATGCACTGAGAGACTTTTACAGGCACACGCACTTCTTGATTTGTGCTCCACCTGCTGAAAAGTTTACGGAGAGGAGCGGAAATAGGGGCACTTCGGTTGATCTGATCATGATCATGTTGATGAAACAGTATGTTCGTCATGTTGATAGTAAATAACGTTTGGTAAATGAGCTAAAAATAACGATAGCAGGGGATTCTTGGAGGACGCATTAAATGTAAAACCATTTTAGGCGCTTGAACTTTTCTAAAACAGACAGAATAATTGCTGGCAAAGCAATGGATTTAAGTAACATGAATAAATAAGCAAATACCATAATTTGTTTACACACCTTATATGTACTTTCAGTAAGCTTGTTCACATCATCTGGGTCTCGCGACATGTTTGCAGATAGTTTTCAGTCCCCAATAGAGCGCAAAAAATATTTCCAAATTCTCCAAAGAATAAATCCTCTCTACGTCCAACGGATGTATAAAGATGTGACGCTTAGTTATTCCAGATCAACGGCTGACATCCAGTGCAGTCTGTCTTCCCTGTCACTCAAGGAGCGAGCAGCTGGTTGAGTGCCTTTCGCCTACACTGCCAACCGCTGTGTGACCGACTAGAGCACTAACTTTGCTGCTTGCACGCTGTTCTTGTCCGTGTGCTGTCTTTGGACACCTTTGACAAGTGGGGCTGGGCGGGGCGGGAAAAGGTAGGAAAGGTGACGTCACGAATGATTCAAGCACTTTCAGGTGCTGGGTTTTGGTGATGCACACATCAGGGTTTCCTTAGAACACTAAGCAAAGATCAGGGCTGGGGTGAGGATATTTTATAATATACACCTGTGCGTGTGTATATGAGTGGTTGTCCGTGTGTGGTTGTGTGATTGTCTGTGTAGGCTATGTACGTGTGAGAGAGAGTGTGTGTGTGTATGTGATTTTTTTTGTGCGTATATTTATATGTAAGAAATAAACAGCAGTGGGTGCCGAAAATCCAATATAAAGCTGTGAAACACATATCGTAATTATCTGTATGCCAACGTCCTAAGCGACGAAATACAACTCTGTGCTCAGTTCTCCTATACTAAGGTAAAAAGCGCCATCTTTTGGACATCAACTGCAAGACGTTGATTAAACAGTTTTTCTCAGGGTCAGATTATATTAACATCATCATTTCAAAAAACTAAAATTATGGCAGGCTTATGGTATTCGTTAAGGTCATTGAAGGTAACATTTCCTATTGCCAATTTCAATAGGAAAAAAGCCTTCCGGCTAAAAGTTGCATGGGCACAACTAAGTATTTTCACTTCAAGGTCGGGCACGTTGCTATTCAATACGTTGGTGTTGATGAAAGGTTATGCGTTTTTCCCTCAAAGAATTTACGGAGGCCAAATTCCACAGTTTAAAAATTGGAAATCAAATCAATTTATTCTGTCTTTCACCTCACAATCAGTAATGGCTCCAGCACAATTAACCTTTTGTTGTCATGAGACGCGCAAGCGAAACTCATGGTAATGATTTCAAGGTTCTGCAGCATATCTGCAGTGTGACATAAACCTCGCTGACAGTTTGAAGTCATTCGCTGACCGAAACTACTGGGCATACACGACGAGTCTTTCTTGGATTTTAAGGTAGTTCGTTGACCTCTCCAGTGAGTGGAAAAGCACATATGTATCGGTAAATATTATGCGTTTTACTTGTACATTCTTTGATATAATAAACTGAACAGTGTTTGTTCACAGTTTCTGTTACTGTTTTCTAGTTATAAAATAGCATTGGTCCTCGTGTCTCTTCCCCTGATTCTGGGCCTTCAAGTATCGAAGACAAGTGACGGTGCCATCAGAGGTGATAAAACGTTTTGCTTATTGGGCCTACTGTATACGCTAGTGCTTATTATACTGTTTCTCTTTCATTCACTTTATAATTGTCTTACTTTATGCAGAAAATGTTGCGGGAAAACTTAGCTTTTTCCAGAAGGAAGGAGATGCGATCTACGTTAGAGACAGCGGAGAGTTGGCATCCGAGGTCCCAACCGAAGCGATGTTCGAACTTTTCGATCCTCAGAACACTTTGCGCACGGCCCGTTTCACTTACACCTGGGACTTAGGGAACGGGTACGACAATATACGTGAAGATTTCGAATGTGTAATTACTGTTAAAATGGGTTTATGATTATGAGATGTTTTTTGTGATGCCTTTATTTTGTGTATAAAGAGATGTTATCGAAGGCTCCGAACCGTTTGTCCGTTACAACTACTCAGTGTCAGGGAACTACACGATACGTCTCCATGTTGATGCCAATGTCACCAAACGTGCCAAACCCCTTACCGGGGTTTACTCAATGGATGTGAAAGTGCTGGGTAGGTCTTTAACGGAATAGTAGTTATTCCGTTTATTCAAATGCCGTTAATAGTTCTAAGTTTAAATATCTACATTTTAAGGTGTACACATCAAACTTCTGTTTTAGACGCCATCAAACACATTGAGATGAAGGGTCCAACAAGTTATCAGTTGTCTGAAAACGCCAGCCTGTCTTTTCGTGTGGATGGAAGGTACGTTAATTTCAGAATTTGTCAGCTCTCTTCCCCTCTCTTTCCCTCCCTCTCTGTCTATCTTTAATATCGCTCTGTATTACTCTCTCCTCCTTCTCCTCCTAGCATTGCATCTTTTCCTCTCTCATTTGCTTTCTTTTGGATTTCTAATGACTTTTCTCTGCCCGGTTTTCTGTATGTGGGTTGCATATTTGAGGACAGGTGCGTAGCTTCAGGCTGTGCGGTACAGGGGCCCGGCGACGGGTAGGCTAAAGGTCGGCACGGCACGGGCCCCCTAATTAAAATGTCTAGCCTCAGTGTCTAGCACAGATATTGAATGTGGACGTGAATGCATCACATTCGTCTACAAACGATATTCTGTGAATTTAAAGTGGGCTACGTGACAAATTATGTAGCTCATGGTTTAAGCAGCAACATGTTTTTTGTGCCACTACATAACAGTCTATTGCCTAAAATTAGCAGATAAAATAGGGTGATTTTGATAACTCTGTGCTTTCCGTGGTGCTGATCGAATAATAGGCTATGGGTCTATTACCGATCGCTGTCCTTAGGTTTTGCTCTGCTTAGCGATTAACATCCTTACCAACACAATTATTTTAAACTTGTATTAATTGATTGATTGACATTATCTTGCCTATGATAAGGAAATATGGGTGGTGATAGGGGCCCGGAAGGTTTTTGTGCACCAGGGCCCTTCATGGTTAAGTTACGCCATCGTTTGAGGACATTTATTTACATTTGCTCATAAGGGTGTGTGTTTGCTTATGCCATGATCCATATACTGTACATCTTTCTCCCCAGTCCTTCTATGTGGGTGTGCTGGATTTATTTCGCCTTATCTCTCTCTCTCTCTCCCTCCCTCTCTATCTATCTTTCACCTCTTCCTCTCTCTCTCTTTCTCTCTCTATTTCTCTCTCACTTTCCCCCTGCCTTGGATCCTTTCCTCTCTTTTGCTTTCTTTTGGACTTCTAATTAGTTTTGTTCCCTTTTCTCTTCCCTGTTTTGTGTACGAGGTCATTTATGTAAATTTGTACGTGTGTGTGTGTGTGTGTGTGTGTGTGTCTCTATTTCTCTCTCACTTTCCCCCTGCCTTGGATCCTTTCCTCTCTCACTTCCACTCCTCTCTCACTGTGTGTGTGTGTGTGTGTGTGTGTGTGTGTGTGTGTGTGTTTACTGATGCCTGTACATCTCTCCCCCTGCAGTCCTCCTATGTGGGTGTGCTGGAGGGTCCTTCCACACTGCATCACAGACCTCCAGGTGGGCTGCCGGCTGGCCATGCTGTACGGGAGCACCTTGAGCCTGAACCACACCTTCACCACCACGGGGGTCCACTGCCTGGACATCAGCGCCCGCAACGACATCAGCAAACTGCAGACCTCCTACAGCATTTACGTGCAAAGGAACCGTGAGTCGCAAATGTGGAAGCATTTGAACTGATCATTCGTTTGGAAAAGTTAACAAAACTTTTATGACAATTATTGTACATAGTTTGATGATTAATGTGATTTCTTGTCAATGACATTCCTGTGTGATGTCAGGTGGGAGCATGCAGGTGTGTTATGTGCTATATAAAATGGCTGCCTTACTTCCAAATATCCATGACCAGATTATTCCATGGGTCAAATAGGTTTCTTTTGAACCTTGAAGTGATCCTTATTTGTTTGTCGTCCATGATGATTTTAAAGTAACACGTACCAACTCAGATAAACATTTTGTCAGGAACAGTGTAGTCTTGCGTGTATTATAATTTTTTTTTTTAAATCTCTGTCGGTGTTTAGACAACACTAAGTTTTAACATATTAGCCTCTGAGGGTATAGGCTTTGAGCATCACCTGATACACTACCACTATTTTCTGTGACTTTGCGGAGATCTCCGTTCATGATAGGATTTATTCCAGTCTGGTTTGCTGGCTTCCTCGTGTGTCATACTGTGAAGCCATGCCTTTGGTTTTCATCTGCTTTAAGCATGTGTGTGTGTGTGTGTGTGTGTGTGTGTGTGTGTGTGTGTGTGTGTGTGTGTGTGTGTGTGTGTGTGCGCGTGCGCGTGCGCTTCCCACCATCTAGTCTCGTGTTCTAGCGAGGGTGCTCTGCCTGATTAGAGGTGTGCGTCATTTCACACCCCACCCGGTTCAACTGCTTTTTGTCAATTTGAACTTTTCTGCCCACAATGATTCCGCTGTGGTAGTCAGGGGAGAGTTGTCGGGATGGAGAGAGGGGAGGGAAAAGAAGCGGATTTAACGGTGGAGCACATGCTCAGTGTGTCTCATCGATTCGTCCCCCCTTTGCCACCAAATTCAGATTTGAAGAGAAGAGTTTACAGATCTAGTAATCTGAGTAAAGGGGAAAACAATGAAGTCCAACCGATATTGTCATCTTAAAGAAATGCCCTCTCAGTGAATTCTGTGGGATTTTCCTGGAAACCCGTCTTAAAGGGATTTTGTTGTGGTCAGAGAGAAAAGAAGCCGTGAGTTATTAGATAGGCCTGGTAGGTTTTGCTGTGTGAGCAGTGTTTACACCGTATCGGAATGGGAAACTCTTTCTCCAGACACACCAATGTCAAGAAGCTGGATCCATCTTTCATCCACGTCACACTGTAAACTTAAACAAAAATAACTTTTACACTAAATCTGAATTCAAACATTCCACGTTCTAATACCTCATCTATTCTTACAATAAACATGCAAAGAGTAAAACTGACAAAAAAATATATAATATATTAATACTAATAATGATTATGATAATAACATATATGTAACATTTCTGACTGTGTGAATTCTGTTGAAGTCCTAAGGGGTGCGATTTCATCCGATGGGTTTTGTGTCTGTGTGGATGCCAACAGCTCACAGTAACCTGTTCTTCATCATACCGTCGGCTGCTGTCTTCATCGCCACCTTCTCCTTCATCATCGTCTTTGCCTGCCGTCCGCGCAACGCCAAGTCCAAGGTGAGGCAGATTCCAGGAATCCTTTTAATTTCTTTATGTGTGCTGTGATTTGTGTGTGTGTGTGTGTGTGTGTGGGGTCAGATATTTACTTATTTGTGTGTGTGTGTGTGTGTGTGTGTGGGGGGGGGGGGGGGGGGCTTCCCTGTGCGCAGCTTGTTTCCCAAGGGGGTACAAAAAAAATGATTTGTATATACACATGTGATTCTACATTTGCGCCACTAGAGGGAAGTATATGCCATGTTGTCTCCTAAGTGAGAAATGGTCACTCATCTACAGAGCCAACGGACAAGGCCAAGGGATAGAGAACAGGTGTGTGTGTGTGTGTGTGTGTGTGTGTGTGTGTGTGTGTTTACAGATTGAGAGTGAAGAGAATGTTTTCATATGTCTACGGATCATCATCGAGCTACACAAACAGTTCCGCCCTCAGATCTCTCAGGAGTACTTATTATTTGTTTTCTTATTTCAGATATCTGTGTCTAGTAACGCAACGTACTCCAACATAGAGATGAGAATCCCCGGCGACAATGAAGCTGATCCGAGTGAAGTCAGCGTGACCGTCCCCTCTACCAAACAACAGGAGAGTCAGCCTCTCCTGAAATAGCCATGAACACAACTCTAACCCTAGCCCTAGCCCTAAACCTAACCCTAGCCCTAGCCCTAACCCCACCCTCTCCTCTCCTCTCCTCTCCTCTCCTCTCCTCTCCTCTCCTCTCCTCTCCTCTCCTCCCCTCTCCTCTCCTCTCCTCTCCTCCCCTCCCCTCTCCTTCCACTTAGCCTGGCACTTCTATGGAGCTAACAATACAGTGTTTTATATTCTAAGAAATGGTTGCATTTCCAAAGCTGTTGTTTTTTTCTTATTTATTGTGCTTAATTCAGCTGTTGAACTGTTCATATAAACGATAAAGACACATGCCCGCTCTGTTTTTATTATTATGCAATTCTCCACCTGACGTTTCTGGGTCCTCGTTAGCTACCTGTCCAATGCATAACACCCCATGGTGGATAAGGGATACGTCGAGGGCAGTCCAGTAAAAGGACTCTTACTCTGTCCACCAACAATGATGGGTGCCCCCTGTAGGGGGCGGTGCTAACAAGTGTTACTGATGGCGCAGCCAACCAATGAAGTAGAAAAGAACTCGAGTTGACTACGTTGTTACTCTTTGACGGCAGGCTGGTTACTAACAATTGTGGGTCCCCGTGGAAGCCTGTCTGTTCTGTTCATCGTAGTTCTATGATTGAGAGAGAGAGAGAGAGAGAGAGAGAGAGAGAGAGAGTCTAGACTACCAGTCGCCTTCCTGTCATTTATTGTCACCGAAAGAGTCGATTGTAACAAATAAACACACACACACACTATGTGGGAGAGAAAGGACGATAAAGATCATGATCATTCCTTAAAGGTTAAAGCAATGGTTGGCCTTAAGGTTTAATTACTGTTCCTTGTGGCGTTGTCTGTCACCTTTTCTAGAATCATTAGATATTGGAATGTATGGCTAACTGTGCTCTCGGTTTTTGTGAATAAAACGTGAGTTGTGCTCTATGTTTCGTACACTGATTTATTTTCAACTAATGCAGAGGCATTTTAATTAACTTTCTTCGTCGCAAAGTTAACATTTTCACCTCCCGTAATCCATACATAACCATGCGGATTCTGCATTCAAGTGAAAAAGCGAATCCATTCGGACAGACAACTCCCAGAGTCAAAAAGATGCCACAACCATCACCTCCCCAAGGACGTCATCCAACGTGAGAGGAGAACAGAACAACAGTTATGGAATATGTTTTTTAATAAACAGGGGGAGGGGTTTTCAGTTTCAGCCAGATGTCACTCAGTCCCTTTTCAATGTTAAAGGGACTCTGGTGTTGAATAGCCTGCAGTATTAGCAGGTTTATAGACACATCTCATAAAGCCATTGGGAGAGAAGAGAGACATGAAAAGTTGTTTTTCAGTCTGTGGAGTTTATATATATATATAATATATATATATATATAATATACAGTGTATACATATATATCTAGTTCTGTGCAGCAGCTTAAAAACTTTAGGTCAGACTGTTGTGTAATACATGATGGATTTTGATCAATCTATATTTCTCTCTCTCTCTCTCTCTCTCTCTCTCTCTCTCTCTCTCTCTCTCTCTCTCTCTCTCTCTCTCTTTATATATATATATATACATATAATATACAGTGTATACATATATATCTAGTTCTGTGCAGCAGATGTATCATAGCCACACAAAAAGGTTCAGCCCAGTCGCACACTATGAAACCACTATGTTGTTGATGTGGCCTTGTCCTCACACACACACACACCCCACCCTGAATGCTTGCGACATTGTTTGAATGGCTCATAAAAAAAATATGCAGGTCCAGAGAATACAGCATGCAACACATGCACCTCAGTAGGTGATGTATGTAATTACTCTAGACAAAATTCGATTTGACTTTTGACTCGCTGGTGAAGCTAGGAGGGGTGTCTCTCTCTCTCTCTCTCTCGCTCTCTCTGTTATATGACCTTTGACCTTTGAGTCTCTTTTATCCCTTAAGCTCGCCTAATGCCACACAGGACACCTGCAGCTCCCTAAGCCCCCGTCATAAACCGCTCTCTGTGACCTTATGGTGTCCGCCCGCCCAGTTGACTGGATTCTGCCAAGCTCTCTTAACCTCTGGGAACTTCCACGACAGCCATAAGATAACTCTCGCACACGGCTGTGTGCAAATCAAGATTCAATGACAACCACCGATATGTATTCAGTTAACTTTTATTAGATGCTCATTGAAAAAAGAAACAGAGAAGCAAATGGTGTGTATATTTGAAACTTTTAAAAGCACAAAATGGCGGTTGATATTGACAAGAAGGCCACGCGATAACAGTAAGAGTTGTCTTCAGGGAGGTTCTAGTGACCTTGCAGCTGATCAGAACACTATTTGTCAACAGGAAACGGTGCACTTAGAAATAATTCACTTCAATACACGTATATACAGGTAATTTAAATCTATAATTTTGAACTTTATACCTAACATGTCTAACGATGTTACCTTGACAGACAGTTCATTATATTATATTAGTACATTATATTGACTTAGACAGTACAGTGTTACTTCCCTAATCTTCTGAAAGCAGCTCACTGTTGACAATTTATTCAAACACTCCACTGCTCACAATAATAAACAAACAAACAAACACACTGACACACACACACAAACAAAACACAAATACATACACTCAAAACACACACATACACCAGATATACAATTCGATGACAGAGGCATCCGATACCTCCAGACATAATTAACACGTATGAACGAATGATACTACAAATAGGCATTGTGAAAGTCTTTGGGTATGAAAACGATATGGGTAACCAGAATGACAATAAAAAACAAAGGAATCTGTTATGCAGTGGACAGAACCGCAGCAAGGTAACGTTGTCAGCCAGTGTCCTTACCTACGTAACTTGTTAGGTTCGGGATAAAGGTTCCCATTGGACGAGGCCTGGCTAAGTCTAGCGCTCAGGTCTGTTTTCCAAGCCCCGAATAGCTGGCCACCTCAGACGGACTTTTAATCTGCTTGACTTCTCACTCCCACACAGCACGCTACACACTACTGACACACTCGTGTTAGCCATCCAGCTTCACATAAGTCTGTCTGAGTGCCCAATGCCTTATGTTTGGTGATTACAAATTATTGATCCCCAGAGGGTAGCATTCCATTGAGACGTGTGGAGACTAAAGGACACTGGGCGCTCAAATCCAATTTAAGGCTGAACCATGCTCTAAGATCATAGGCCGCAAATATATACGCTCACCACTACTCCTTCTCTCTTCCCCTCTCTCTCTCTCTCTCTCTCTCTCTCTCTCTCTCTCTCTCTCTCTCTCTCTCTCTCTCTCTTCACCTCTCTCTCTCTTCACCTCTCTCTCTCTCTCTCTCTCTCTCTCTCTCTCTCTCTCTCTCTCTCTCTCTCTTCACCTCTCTCTCTCTCTCTCTCTCTCTTCACCTCTCTCTCTCCCTCTCTCTTCTCTTCTCTACCCTTCTCTCTCTACATCCCACATAATTCAAAACAGGACATTAACACTGAGCACATAGAATGACCTGTGTGATGCAATATATATATATGTTTACTCTAATGTGACTTTCTGCTGCCTGTAATTCCAATTGCTGACGATGCCTTTTTGAACGCATGGATTCCAGCTTCAGATTTCAATTTTAGATTTTCATATATAACTCTAGCCCTAACCCTAATTGTATATATATATACAACATAAATGCAGTTAGCAGCCACTGTATAAACTGACAAAACAGACAGACAGTTAGGGTAAAGAAAATCCACGGAACAACCATTGTAGCCAGCCACATTGAAAAAGAATACCCCAGCCTGTGCTTCCTACTCTAAACTCCATTATCACGCATTCACCAGCACAACTTGCAATGGGAATTCTGGAACGTTGCGTTGATCAGCACTCCATAACGGGTCAAAAACGAATGGTGACACAACGATTCTAGAACGACATAAATAGATGTGATACATTCCATGGACAGACCTCCGTGGTTGGTTGGTTGGGTAGGGGTGTTGTCGTTAGGCGTTAGGCACACGGTCCGCACACATTTCCAGGGGTAGCTTCGACGCCCCTCTCCCAAACACCTCCACGGTCTGCTCCGACCAGGAGATGACGTTCCCGGAGATGTAGACAGAGCAGTTGGCCATGGTCTGGATCTCAGTGGGCTTCAGGACCCGGTCCCAGATGTTGAGCTGGCTCAGCTCGCCCACGAAGGCCTGGGTGGCGTCGAAACGCCCGCCCACCACGTCCTGTGTTAAGACATGGACAACCAGGAGTCAACAACAACAACAACAACAACGGAGACAACAACAACCAAAACCACAACAACATGTAATAACCTCACGGATAATATACCAATAGGCCACCCCTGGAGCAGAACAACAACAACAACAACGAAAACAACAACAACAACAAAACAACTACTGCCACCCAAACAATCAGGATGTCAACAGATGACTCCTTCATAAGGAACAGGGTGAATCCCTAGTAGGCTTTTTTACTGTAACAGGTCTATATGAGCACACCTGAGTGCACGTGTGTGTGTGTGTGTGTGTGTGGGGGGTGGGTGTCACTCTGTGTGTGTGTGGGTGGGTGTGCGGGTTTTGTGTGTGTTTGTGTGTGTGTGTGTGTGTGTGTGTGGGTGTTGGCCTGTATATTTATGCGTATGTCAGCCTTCCAATGTCACCCTTTATTATCAGTTGACTTCATCTCAAAAGACTGAGTGATGATAATGGACTGATACTGTTACAATATTCAGTATATCACACATGAAATACAAACGACCTGTATTCTCTCCACTCCTATTCCCAATGCAAAAACATCAATACCAAAGGATTAAAACTGAATCACTGAGTCTCACAAGTTCAGCTTCAACCATCGCTTTGCATGTGCTTAGGAAGAAACACCCAACAGTGCTTATGTTGTATTGTAACAGCTTTAGTCGAAAAATAGATTTTAATCTCAAGGGACTTCCTGGTTAAATAAAGGTTAAATACAAATTTAAAATTAAAAAGTTTGCTTTAAGTGTACAATGAGAGAACAGAGAGTGTAAACTTGCAATAATACAATACAATAATAATCCAGTTCAGAATGTCTCTAATAAGGCAGGAAACTCCCAATGGTATAGAACTGTAAGTCAGATAATTCACTTTTTTTGGCAGTATCATTATGGTCATGCACTACCATCAGTTTAATCTAGCACGGCATTGCAGAAACCCAAAAAAGATATAAAAAATAAAAATAAAAAAGCGTTTAAAAGGCTGGTCGAATGCCTTCAACAGGGTTAAAAATTGAAACAAAGTCACCTTTTTTAAATGTTGTTGTGACTGCCCACAGTGACAAAGAGAGACGTCATAAGTCTAGCTCCACTCTATTTTCTATTATTATTTATTTATCTTTTTTTTTTTTTAGCTGACCTGCTCCTGTCCGAGGATGATGGCTCCTCCTGCCTTGATGGGATGCCAGGGGGCCAGGTTGTCCCCCACCCCCAGCTTCTCTCCGTCCTGGTAGGCTTCCCAAGTGCCGTCCCGGGTGGTCCAGGTGATGCAGATGTGGTGCCAGCGGCCGTCACGCACCGACAGGGGAAGCTGGGCCACCTGGACGGAGTTCAAAACGAGAGGATGTTATCACGCTAGCGATAAAACAGGTTTTAATATTGGCAGTGTGTGTAATAACACAGGTTAAAACGTTGACAGTGTGTTGTAGTAACACAGGTTAAAACGTTGACAGTGTGTTGTAGTAACACAGGTTATAACGTGGACAGTGTGTTGTAGTAACACAGGTTAAAACGTTGACAGTGTGTTGTAGTAACACAGGTTATAACGTGGACAGTGTGTTGTAGTAACACAGGTTATAACATGGACAGTGTGTTATAGTAACACAGGTTATAACGTGGACAGTGTGTTGTAGTAACACAGGTTATAACATGTACAGTGTGTTGTAGTAACACAGGTTAAAACGTTGACAGTGTGTTATAGTAACACAGGTTATAACGTGGACAGTGTGTTGTAGTAACACAGGTTATAACATGTACAGTGTGTTGTAATCACACAGGTTATAACATGGACAGCGTGTTGTAATCACACAGGTTATAACATTAAACGTAAAAGGACTAAATCCGCAGATTTGTGCATGTAAACAGCATGGATCATATTTCAGCATTTTGTGTGTGTCTTGGTGTCTTTCCTCATCTGGTCACGGAAGAGCAGCTCTATGCCCTGATACATTTCAGATGTACAGCACAGATACATCCTGTTTTTTCCCCATGCGCTAGTGTCTCTATGCTTGCTTGAGAACGATCACGTTTCTGAGTTTCCAGGGCGTCTTTTTTTCCACCAGCGCGTCCTTGCTTACCTTGTCATCGATAAGCAGCTCGATGGGGTTGTTGCCCCACTCGATCAGGACGATCTCGTTGGCCTGGCCCGGGACGCCGTAGGAGAACGGAGTCCCGATCCCGGGACTGGCGCTGGACTTGATCCACATGCAGATGGTGAAGGCGTACATCTCCGGCAGGCTCTTGGTGACGCGGCCATACAGGTAGTTGGTGCGCAGCGGGAGAGACAGCTTGAACTGCTCGGGAGACTTGAAGTCCCCTCCGGTGCCTGTGGCATGGGGGCAGAGAGGACGGGGAATGAATAAGGAAAAAACATATGAACACATTCAAAAACACGCACTGCAAAAAAATGCCTCACAAGAAACAAATGAGAAATAACGTATGGAATTTAAGACAGTAAAATCATTCATTGTTATGATAATTATTATTATTATTATTATTAATAGAAAGGGAAAATGATCTTGATAAGTATGTCTTGAAAGAAGTAAAATAATCCAACAGCCACAAGTCTTAGGAAGATCATTTGTATTAATAAGTATTAGATATATTGGCTTGATACAAGATATTTGGTCTCGCTTAGATTTCATTTTTTTTGCAGTGTATCATGAGGAGGGTTGTTTGTGAAACTTTTCAGTTAATTGAGATATCTATGCATTAGGTTTCTTGTTGTTCCACCACTTGAACAAAGTAAACAGTTAGTTTAGTTAGGTTAGTTTGGACACACACTGCACTCTTAGAGTTTACCTGCCTGTGTGCTTGTGTGAGCAGGTGTGTGTATCTCCCTCATGTTTTCATCTTCCTCCTTTCTTCATCTCTCTCTCTCTCTCTCTCTCTCTCTCTCTCTCTCTCTCTCTCTCTCTCTCTCTGTCTCTCTGTCTCTCTGTCTCTCTCTCTCTGTCTGTTTCTTTCTAACCTTGGCAAATATCCCCCACTACATATCATATATATATATATATATATATATATATATATATATATATATATATATATATATATATATATATATATATATATATATATATATATATACAGTATATATGTATACATTTATATGCTATATACATATGCGTATCTGGCATGTTGTTACTGAACCCACCTTTCTCCAGTTGGTTGATGCGGGTGACCAGCGTGTTGAGGGTGCTCTCCGTCTTCAGCCTGTGGGTGGCCGTCTGGTTCATGAGGACCGTCTTCTCCTCCTCCAGGTTGTTGACCTTCCGGAGCAGCTGTCGCTCGAGGTCGCCTAGGCGACGCTGGAGCAGGTCCCGCAGCTCGCCGGGGAAGGCCGCGCCTGAGGAGTTGGCGCGCTGCTGCTGTTGCTGTGAAGGACACACACACACACACACACACACACACACACACACACACTCACACACACACACACACACACACACACACACTCACACACACACACACACACACAGACACACAGACACACACACACACACACACACACACACACACACACACACACACACACACACACACACACACACACACACACAGGAAGAGGGGACTGCCGTCAGGGTCGTTTCGCCAGAAAGTAAAGTATGAATGTGGCTCAGAGGTCAAATGTCATTGAGTCGATCTGCTAAAGAGACTTTTTTTGAACTTTTCAATTTTATTTACATCCAGAGGGGATTGTTTAAACAATAGCTCAACTGTAAAATTGTTTTAAATGATTTTCACTGGATACATGCTTATATTAACAACAAAGTATGCACTTGTCGTCCCCACAACCTTTGAAACAGAAGCATACAACTTCAAGCCGATCAACTCTCCATGAGCTTATCATTAGCAAATGTGTTAATTAAATTCTTGGGAAAAGATACACTCCCGCTGTTCTACCCTGCTGGCCTAACCTGGATTACACTAGATTAGAGTACGCGGAATACAGTTCTGAAACATATCACTAGTAGGCCTATAGGTCAATGTACCGCTCTGTCTTTGAAATGAAATGAGATCAATTAAATCTATCTTTTATCACAAATCTGTTAAGTAACCTGAAGGGCAATTCAATAATTTTGACAATTGTTGAATAAACTACGACCGACATTTGCAGATTAACCAACTTGGATCTGAGGTATTTTCTTTATTATGGTGTATGGAATCAGACAAGCGTAAAGGTTAGGGGCATGCTGATCCGTTTAGGGAACACCACCGAATAGGTCATCTTAAACGTTAAGCTCCGTTTAGTGAACGCCTCCGCATAAACTTAAAAATAGCTTGTAACGGATATCAGCAGTTCTAAATGCATTACAGACAACGAGGAAAGGATTTTACATTTAATATAAACGTATAGAAGAATTCGCCTAAGATTAAATTTGCCACTGGGCCGGTAATTGAAAACATTTTACGCACGACTTTGCGGCACTGTAAACACTCCCGCAGTTTACCTCAAGGTTTTCCAGCCTGTCCTTTAGACTCTGCATGGTCTTCCCAAGAGTATCGATAGTATCGTTCGGATCTCTGGGAACGTCTCCCATAGTGTTCTTGTTGTCTTTACTCCAAGATCCCGCACTGTCAAATTTCCCATCGTCCGAAGCTGACTCGCAAAGCGACAGCTTGGTGGTCAGTTCGTTGATGGTACCGAGATGGTTTACAATCGTCTCTTTTTGTTGGAGGATTGTCTCTCGGAGCTGCATGACTGTGTTTCTCAATTCCTCCTCCTGGCCTCCGGCATTCAGTTCGGGGAGAAGCGTCACCGGGCAGCTTGTGTCGCTGTTGATGGGGATGGCTCTGCATATGTAGCGCTTACCCGTTTCTTCTTCCTGACAGCGCGCGATGTGCCCAAAGCACATTGCGTAAAAGCATAACAATCCGTGGAGGACGGGAAACATATCTGTTGTTGTTTCGTAAAAAAAAAAATGGGAAAGCGAACTGACTCCCTTGACTAATATAAATGCATCTAAATATTTAAAACCTGTACTTTAAGTAGCTATAAAGTGGGGATCTACACGGAACCCCATTTTGGTACTTAAACGGTCTAATTCTAAAGTAAGTACACCTGCAAAAGTAGCTCAATTAACAAATCCAGGAGGATTCAACGGTGGTGGTAGAAGTCGTTCATGTGGTTCGGGTTAGCGGAATCATTCTTGACAGCAGCGGCACATTACGCATTTTGGTGCTGAAAAGACAGCGCCCGTGAGTTAAGAAGATTACGAAGGTGTTTCTTTCGCTGGCGAGATAAGGATTGGTTGTAGTATGTTGACGTCACGTCGCACAAACCAACTCCTCAGACATAAAACGTCACCACTTGTTTGTTTTTCCCTTCGTGGTGTAATTAGGTTATGTTAATCGACTGGATGAAAACAGTAATAATTATATAAAAATCACGATATCATTTCTTCTCTCGGTCTTTTTGTTAACTGACATTTAAAAAGGTTAGAACGGTCCATCATACAGAGTCTGTTGGATAGCCTATTGGAAAAAGCCTGGTAATTGGTTTCTTTTTTTCGTGGAAGATTCTTTGTGTTCTTGCTGTGAGGTTCACAGGTGAAGAGATTGATACTTCATCAGCCAGACAAGCACAGAGGGAGGTAGATGAACTTCATCTGGGCAGCACAGGCAGAAAGTCACGGAAAGTTCTTCAAAGGTGTGATAAAACCTATTAGCATCCCGCTAAGATGGGCAGATGAAGTAGTTTCTACTAATAACAATGGGCTCAAAAGATACAACCAATGTAGTCCGTGTAACCTAATTATGTTCAAAGTTTAAATGTTTGCTCAGTATTCCCTCTTTGGGCTTTTGTATAACTATCACTTATTTCACCTGTTGCTGAACCTGTTGCTGAAAATGTAACTTACACTTACAAAAAATATACAATAGCAGTCAAAGGTTTAGACACACATTCCCATTCACTTGCATGAGAAAGTGCGTCCAAACGTTTGACTTGACTGTATGCAAAAGGAGCCCGAGTTTACTCAACAAACGGATTGATCTCAATCAAGTCTCACTCTAAGCCACACAACCTGAAGATTTTCGTCACTTGCACTTAAATCCTGTGTCAACCCCATAATTTCGCTACAGCTAGTATCTTTCTAAACCACGTGCATGGGAGGGTCGACCACTTTAACTAGTGTCCCCATACAGCAAAATCACCAGGGTTAACGTAACACCCCAAAGTATCTGTGTGTCCTCATTGGACAGTAAATAGGCTTACAACTTGA
>CM030187.1:14570100-14592600 GCA_017639675.1 Aplochiton taeniatus
ACTCAAAATTGGATAACTTTATGGACGAATTCATGGGCTTATTAAATATTACGATGGACAAGACTGATGCATCAGAGCGACTCTTTTTAGCGGGATGTGTGGTTACACTCTGCCCACGAAAGAGCCAATGAGCGAAGACCATCGAAATCGATGGTCTAACAACATTCAAATGCACACTATTGATCCTTCCGCCAGGTTCTAGCTAGACAATAAACATCAAACATATTTTTAAAGTAACTTGAAGTACAGTTATAATTCTCTTGTGTTTCTGATATAAATGTAATTCAGTTTCACTTATGTTGTCATTGATATTTATGATTTGTATTGATGAAGATGTCGTGAATAATGCGCAGGGATACCGTATATCACCGAACTCGCAATAGGCCTACGCTGGAGCAGCAAAGCAGGCGGGCGCGGAGACAGTTTCCTGCCTTGGGTTGTTGGTAAGTTCAAACATAATGCTATCAATTTACAACTCTAGCTAAATAAAGATTGTGCATAATCTTTTGCATGTTCGTGAATTAGCTAGAAACCATTAAGAAAAACTAAAAGCTGATTCAAAAGTAGTTTTTACGAAGCACATTTGCAGTAGTTTGTCCAACCCTGGGATGTGCAATCGGTTTCTTTCTTTACGGGGGATAGCTAACCGTTTAGATAGCATAGCACCCACGGTTTTGGACGATATTGCATGATCACTTTATTTATTTTGCCCAGTATGTGTTTTCTAATGACATTTTATCACGCAAAACTATACTTTCATTAGTTATGACTTTTATATAATTGTTTAAATAAGTTATTTATCCGTTTGTTTGCTGCTTGCAATGCTGCAAATGTGGTGTCGAGGCTTTCGTCATCAATATGCGCCGAACGATTGATCGCAGAATCAGTGGCCTTAAAAAATAGATGGGTTGCTGTTCAATTTAATGGTAAATAGATACACCCAAGTATACGATGTTTTTTTTGCCAAATGCTTTTGGTCGTCTTGTATGTATGTTTGTTAACAAATGTATCTGTTTCTGGACGTTTTGCGACAGTGATGTAAAGACAATCACTATTTCTACAAGTTGCTTTTAGTGACATGAAAGCAAACACTGTATGTTTAGCATGCTCATGTTTAAATAATAACAGATATTCAATCAAAATAAAAACCTTAGTTCGAATGCCACCATACTAAACAAGGTTGCAAAGTGCTTTCACGACACTGAAACAATTTATTATAGGGTGCTGTGATTTTGAAGTATATTTTACTTCATTTTATACAATCCGTCAAGTCTGTGAAGACTAATCCCCATGCTGGCTATTTTGATCTGCAGTGTGCATGACTCTGTTGTGAGATTGGTGCAGACCGCTGTCTGTCCACCCCTTCCCCAGCAGCACAATGTCTTTGCCTACGGGCACCATGGCCTTTGTGCCTGCTCCCAACCCCACCGTGGTCGACCAGACCACACTCATGAAGAAGTACCTGCAGTTTGTGGCGGCACTCACCGATAACAACACCCGTGAGTTAACAATCTCTCTCTCTCTCTCTCTCTCTCTCTCTCTCTCTCTCTCTCTCTCTCACTCTCACTCTCACTCTCACTCTCACTCTCACTCACTCACTCAAAGAATACGTCTCAATCGTAAATCTGATTTTAATTGATTACCCTTTGAGTTAACTTAAGTTAAAGTGAAATTGAACTTAAGCCTGTTTTACTGTCAAAATGTTTTTGATTAGTTTAAGGAGCATTTCTCAGCAGTGTGGCAATGTGATGAGAGCGATACTCTTTAGTCCAGCTAAAGGTACACAGTGTGTCTGAGAGAGAGTGTGTGTGTATCTGTGTGAGAGAGAGTGTGTTTGTGTGTACCTTTAAATCAATCTGGACACTGTAAGTAAAACTGATAAGATCTGAGAACCACACCCTTACGAAAAGCTTTGACGGAATACTGAAACATTCTGCATTTTCTGATTTGAATTTTCTAATCTTAACGATTTCTCTGTGTCTCTCTCTCTCTCTCTCTCTCTCTATTTTTGTCTCTCTCTGTCGCCTGACCTCCAGCCGATGAGACAAAGCTGAAGATGATGCAGGAGGTCAGCGAGAACTTTGAGGTGAGCTTGATTTATGGCCGTGCGTCACTTTAACGACAAGGTGATCACTTACGTCTCTCCGTTCTGATTATGATGGACCCAGAGGGAGGCGTGGGTTTGATAGATGGGTCATCACTGAAGGATGTAGGCCTATATATTTTTAAGTTATGTTTTTAGGGGATTCATTATTCAAAAGTCTTATAAACCACCTAGCACCTAAATGGACACCTGGTCCTATTAACCCTTTGACGCGTACGATCACACCGGTGTGATCACTTTAGAGTGGTCCCTGAAGCGTACGATCAAACCGGTGTGATTAGAACGTATCAATAGAACGTACATTTTCTACTGCTGCATCATAATCAAATAAGCGTTTAGGTTAACCCAGACTAGGGACTAGCCAATCCTCACATTCACAGAATTTCGCAGTCTTGTCAGCCAAATACAATACGTTTATTCTGTTACAGACATTCAAATGATCTGAGTATTAAGATAACAGGTTATAATCTATACGGCGACGGTGCTGTAGCTATGCTAGCTAGCTTTCTGTCCTGACGCGTCACAATCGAATTCGAGAATATTTTTGCTTGCTCTGACATCGCGTGCAATAAAAACTCACTCTTGGGGGACAGTTAGAGAATTTAGAACTTACGCGCGAAAAGGTTAAGTCTGTTGAAAGGGTACCTCTATAGATCTCACCATGTATATTTTGTTTTAATCATGCCATTTTTTACAACACTTATTCGGTATACTATGTGAGGATAAACTAAAGGTTTTTAAACGTAGGTCTGACGGCTTCGTTTTTGTAAATATGTTTTCCTCTTCACCCCGATTCTATTGTTGTTCAAAGATGGATTTTTTTCTCGGTCACCCTCACCAAATAAAGTAATATTTCCTTAATATTGTTGGCTCTGTCCCTTTGTAAAGCTTGTTTGTTTGTTTGTTTGATTGTTTGTTGTCGTTGTTTTTTCCAGAACGTGACATCCTCCCCTCAGTACTCCACTTTCCTGGAACACATCATCCCTCGCTTCCTTACCTTCCTCCAGGATGGAGAGGTGCAGTTCTTACAGGAGAAACCCACACAGGTAACGGACGCTGCCATGGCGATGGTCTCCGCAAACTAGACTGTTACAGCTGGGCTGCGTCTCAATAGTCTCAAAATCCCTCCTTTCCTTGTAAATGATGTATGACCTACTATGTGGAAAAGTGAAAAAGGAAGAAATTAAGGATACATTTATTTCTAGGCTATTACAAAATAGTAATAAAAAAAAAAATCTCTTCCTTTTTACTTTTATTTTACATGGAGCTGCCTTGAAAGGTCAAGAAAAAAACGTGTTTTTATTGTAAGGAAATATTTTAGACTATCAGAATGCGGACCCAGAGGTTGAAATTCCAGTCTGTTTTATGTAAGGAGCATTTCTCAGCAGTGTGGCGATGTGATGAGAGCGATACTCTTTAGTCCAGCTAAAGGTACACAGTGTGTCTGAGTGTGTGTGTGAGAGAGAAAGTGAGTGTGTTTTGTGTGTACCTTTAAATCAATCTGGACACTGTAAGTAAAACTGATAAGATCTGAGAACCATCTGCTGAGTTTACTAATAAGTAAAAACACTACGTGTAATATAAAAAAAAGTTATAATATTATTAGTATTATTGTGTGTTTGGTGTGCAGCAACTGAGGAAGTTGGTGCTGGAGATCATTCACCGCATCCCGACCAATGAGCATCTCCGACCTCACACCAAGAACGTCCTGTTAGTCATGTTCCGTTTCCTAGAGGTGCGTACGAGAAGACGTGTTGTATATATTTACACAACACACTGTTTTAGGATCATTTTAAACATTTAGATGCCTTTAGTTTGTCTTGATGAAATTAAATTGTTGTTTTGGGAATGTATTCACCACAAATGTGAATGTGTTACAACAACTAAGTTACTTCAAACCTAAACGTGTGTTTTGTAATTGAACTACTGATTGACGTGTGTGTGTGTGTGTGTGTGTGTGTGTGTGTGTGTGTGTGTGTGTTTACAGATTGAGAGCGAAGAGAATGTTTTGATATGTCTACGGATCATCATCGAGCTACACAAACAGTTCCGCCCTCAGATCTCTCAGGAGGTGAGATTACTATTATATTATATTATATTATATTATATTATATTATATTATATTATTGTCCCTCCTGACCTCTCATGGTTTACACTATTATTTCAAATACTAATTTATTTTTTGGTGTATCCGTTAGTTTTGTATGCCTCAAAGGAGTTCATTAAAACGCCATAAAAGTACCAAGTTAAAACCCCTTGTCCTTTACGATCAAAATTAGGATTCAAATGAATGCCAAATGCATTTTCATTTCCATTTGATTCTGGCCTGGTCCTCATTTCTTTTCAACGTTGTTCTTCTGAACTGTTGTCAACATGGCTCATTTCTCTTTCAGATTCACCATTTCCTGGACTTTGTGAAACAGATCTACAAAGAGCTACCCAAAGTTGTGGTAAGTCGCAAACAAGAACGATTGGAAACAAAATGCCTCCTTTAGTGGCAATGTGTGGTGGTTTACCAGTACCCTCAAACCTCGAACCTCTTGTCTCATTCCCCTCTCCCCTCAGACCCGCTACTTTGAGACCCCCCAGGTGATAGCGGAGAACACGGTTCCGTCACCGGAGATGGTCGGTATGATCACCTCCGTCCTCGTCAAGACGGCACCGGAGAGAGAGGACAGCGAAACGCGTACTGTGAGTCAGAGGCGGCGTTCGAGGGTGCACTACTGCTTTGACGCCACTAGGTGGCAGTATCACAACGTGGTTGCCTCAAGGCTATGACGAGGCATTTCAGGACATTTCAGGACTCGTCTTGCATTCATCTCAGTGCAAATCTGACCGGTCTCTAGGGACAAGGTCTCACCTCTGGACTTATCTAAAATCATAAATGTTGCTTTGTGGCTGTAAAGATTCCATTATCTAACATTCGGAAATACTATCCTCTTCCTTATTTTGAATGGTAGTCTGGGATCTTGTTGAATATATATTCTCATTGTATTTCGTGTCTCTTCTGCTTTGTTCTGTAGCACACCATCATACCAAGAGGGTCGCTATCCCTCAAAGTCCTGGCTGAACTCCCCATCATTGTGGTGCTCATGTACCAGGTTTGTGTATCTCCCTCTATCAGTGTATCCGTTCAGTGTGTATGGCCTGCTATCCTACTCACTGGTTCAACTTACAAACACATTTAAATATCCTTAAAAATACTACTTATTAAAGAGGTATGTGCAATATCTGTGAATTTATTGCCATTGTAACGTAGTAGGCCGTTTAACATAATAATTTTTGCCATTTGGTAATATCAATTTCGATTTCATTGAGATGACCTCATTCTTTGGACATATTCATTTGAGATGTAATATCCCTCAAAAACACTTCCCGGTGCGCAGGGGATGAATGGAGACATTGAAGGCTTGTTTCTCCTTGAACCACCTTGACTGAAGGTTGCCTGCCTGTGTTTCTCTCTCTGCAGTTGTACAAGCTGAACATCCACAACGTAGTGTCAGAGTTTGTTCCCCTCATCATGAACACCATCATGCTCCAGGTGTCCCCACAGGCCAGGTAATAGGAACGTGACCCGTGTGTATTTTTTTCCCCCCCCTGGAAAACGAAGGTCTTCTCAATAAATGTGCCTCCTTTAGAGTTGATTTGCAGAGGAGACGTGGGGGAAAGGGGCGCTGTTAAGTTTACGCTGCCGTTTTGTGGCTGTGCAGTTCGCCCGCCAACGGCCAAATGAAATGTGTTTTTGGGAAATCGAAAATGTGCGGCGCCTGCCGTGGCCTTAACAGCAGTCTGGAGCCCAGGGGACTGCGGCTGGTGTGTGAATGCGTTTTATTCAAAAGACCCAAAGGGTTGGGAAACGGTTGAGGGCTCCCTCAGCGGAAACCTACCACAGCCATTTTGGAAGTTCCACTTCTCTGTGAATAGAGCAGCCGGGCACAAACTACCGGGGGAGTTGGTGTCGGATTGACCGGACTCTTCAGCTTATTTACGCCTGTGTCCAGTGAAATATGAACTCGTAAATGATTTCCTTTGTTTGTTTTGTTTGCTCCTGAACCTGTGAAACGTTGTGCGTTTCAGACAGCACAAGCTTTATAACAAGGAGCTGTATGCAGACTTTATCGCTGCGCAGATCAAGACTCTGTCTTTCCTGGCTTACATCATCCGAATTTACCAGGTAATAAGTCAGAATGATCTCTATGGAGATATATCATTTCCCAGATTTTTATAGCCACAATGAGCACTATTAAAATATGGAAGCACAGAATACCCATAATGATTGCTGTAAAGATATGTAATTTACCAAGTAGGGTAGATTTCACACTTTTGTATTGATAATTTGAGTGGTTGTTAATCAACTGTGTGTGTGTGTGTGTGTGTGTTTTACTGTCCACCATCTGTGTGGGTGTCTCTGTCCATCTCCCTGTGTGTGTGTGTGTGTGTGTGTGTGTGTGTGTGTGTGTGTGTGTGTGTGTGTGTGTGTGTGTGTGTGTGTAGGACCTGGTAGGGAAGTACTCCCAGCAGATGGTGAAGGGGATGCTGCAGCTGCTGTCCAACTGCCCTTCAGAGACCGCCCACCTACGCAAAGAGCTACTGATCGCTGCCAAGCACATTCTCACCACCGACCTGCGCAGCCGTACGCACACACACACACACACACACACACACACACACACACACACACACACACACACACACACACACACACACACACACACCAAAGCATATGAAATTCCAAGCACGTTGCAAACAGGTCGATGGTACTACACACACTTGTGTAAACGCTCGCGATTGCCTGCCTTTGCCGGAACATGTACACACACACATACGTACACACATATACATGTATACACACACACACATGTACATACACACACGTACACATGTACATATACATGTACACATTTGCTGAACAATCTCCCCACTCTTAGTCATCCTCCTGATGTTGTCCTGAATGTCTCTCTCTCTCTCGTCACAGAGTTTATTCCCTGCATGGACAAACTTTTTGACGAATCTGTCCTGATTGGCTCTGGCTACACAGCTAGAGAGACTCTGAGGTGAGTGTTTACCCGTTGTGTGGGTGAGTGTGTGTGTGTGTGTGGGAGGGGGGGGGGGGGAGGGGGGGGGGGGTGATGGAGAGGGAGAGGGAGAGGGAGTGGGAGTGAGAGTGTGTGGGTGGGTGGTTGTGATGGAGAGAGTGAGAGAGATTGAGTGTGTGTGCGCGTGCGTGCTCCTTGTTGTCAGCCTGCCTCCCGCTCCCTTCAGGTGGTTGATTGCGAGAGCAGGTGCAGTGTGCTCCATTAGAATGCTAACATCCTGCTTCTCAATGCTCTCCGCGTGGTCAGGGAGTCACGTTTCAAACCGACACTGCCTCTGAAACGAGGCGACTGAAAGGAAAGTTAAAAAGGAAAAGAGTTGAATGTCCGCTTTGCTCTGCTAAGTCTGTCAGCCTGTCATACTCCCCCCCCCGCCCTCCAGGGGGCGGTCTGTCCAGACGGCTGTCAGATGTTTTTTCCCCCCAGGTAGATCTGAGGCTTCCCCTCAGCTGCCATCCTAGCCTCTCCACGGTCCCGTGTCATCAGTGATTAGATGGACTGGAGGGCCAGAGCCACGCTAAGAAACCTGGCAGGTCTATTAGAGGCACTAATACGCTCTCCTCTTCTGTCCTGACATATTCACTAGAGGCTCTTTCTCTTTCTTTGTCTCTTTTTTTGTCTCTCTCTCCTTTTTGTTTTTTTCATTCTCTTTTTCTGCTTTCTTCTTTTTTTTTCCCCCTCTTCTTTCTGAGTGAGTTTATTCTCTCTCTCTCTCTCTCTCCACTTTCCTTCTCCTGCCTCCTCTTTACTCTTTGTTCTTTCTTCATCACTCCTTTTCCTCCGGCCAGATCCCTGATAGGAAGGACTAGTAGTTCCACAACTATGAGACTATCCCCCCCCCATGTCAGATCACAAAGTATAGTTAAATGAGGCTTACTGTCAGAGAACAAGAGTTAGAGCTAACTTAATCATGGACAAACTTCTAATCCGTCTTTCTCATCTCGACTTTGTCTCCCCCCCCCCCCCTCTCCCCAGACCGCTGGCCTACAGCACCCTGGCAGACCTGGTGCACCACGTGCGTCAGAACCTGCCGCTGACGGACCTGTCGCTGGCCGTGCAGCTCTTCGCCAAGAACATCGACGACGAGTCACTGCCCTCCAGCATCCAGACCATGTCCTGCAAGCTGCTGCTCAACCTGGTGGACTGCATCCGCTCCAAGAGCGAGCAGGAGCATGGCAACGGGAGAGACATTCTCATGAGGATGCTGGAGGTGAGAGGAGGGAGGGGGAGGGGGAGGGAGGGAGGTAGAGGGGGAGGGGGAGGGAGGGAGGGAGGGGAAGAGAGGTACTGAGGGAGGGAGGGAGGGAGGGAAAGAGAGGTACGGAGGGAGGGAAGGAAGGAAGGAGGGAGGGAAAGAAAGAGAGAGGTACTGAGGGAGGGAGGTACGGAGTGAGTGAGTGAGGGAGGGAAAGGGAGCGAGAGAGAAAGGGGGGGAGGGAAGGAAGGAGGGAGGGAGGGAGGTACGGAGTGAGTGAGTGAGTGAGGGAGGGAAAGAGAGCGAGAGGGAGGGAGGGAGGGAGTGAGTGAGTGAGGGAGGGAAAGAGAGCGAGAGAGAAAGGGGGGGAGGGAGGGAGGGAGGGAGGGAGGGAGGGAGGTACGGTGTGTGCTACTCTGGGACACAACAACCAGTAGAATTGAGCGTTGAATAAATGCAGATCTACATGGGTAATATCAAACCCTGAAAGTGTTTAAATATTGTTTTTTGTAAATAATAGATCATTTTTTTTGTAGAGATCAAATTGTTCTATTTACCAATTGAATGACCTCTGAATGTTTTTCTGTCTGTGCCTTTCCAGGTGTTTGTGCTAAAGTTCCACACCATCGCCCGCTACCAACTAGTCACCATCTTCAAAAAGTGCAAGCCCCAGTCTGAAATGGGCGTGGTCGAACCCGTGGCCTTACCTGGAGTTCCTCCGGCCACGCCCACCCCTTCCACCACGCCGGCCCTGCCTCCCCCTGCCCCGCCCACCCCGGTTCCCCCTCCTCCCGCGCCTCCTACGGCGCCCGGCGCCTCCTTCGACAGGCCGGGAGACAAGGAGGACAAGCAGACGTTCCAGGTGTCGGACTGCCGCTCTCTGGTCAAGACGCTGGTGTGCGGGGTCAAGACCATTACCTGGGGCATCACTTCCTGCAAAGCCCCTGGAGGTAAAAACAAACATAAAAATTGTGTGTGTGTGTGTGTGTGTGTATATATATTATTATTATTATTATTATTATTATTATTATTATTATATAATTAAAATATTTGACAATGAAGATCTACCCCCAAAAATTGTTTTGTTTGTCTGGGAATGCAACAGTGAGCTATGAGCACATGGAAAGTTTCTGAGGAGATGGTTTTTGGCATTGTGGATCTGATAGACAATCTTAAAACTCAACTCTCAAGTTGTATTTTTTTTTTTCCCCCATTATCTTGCAACGCACACTCTCCAAGTCCACCGTTGTTTACATGTCTAAGCTATAGAACTGATCTATAAAGCATCTGGTATCCTCCATGGCCCTTGGTTTAACCCTATCCTGTGTTGTGCTGCAGAGGCCCAGTTCATCCCCAACAAGCAGCTGCAGCCTAAAGAGACACAGATCTACATCAAGCTGGTGAAGTACGCCATGCAGGCCCTGGACATTTACCAGGTACGGCGGGCACAGCACACACACACACACACACACACACACTAGTCAGTCAGATTCTCTCTGGCACACACACACACACACACACACACACACACTAGTCAGTCAGATTTTCTCTGGCACAATGCACACACACACACACACACACACACACCTATCAGTCAGACTTGATCGACAAGAAAACGTTTCTTTTAGAACCCTGATCGTCAAAAATACTTACGGTTAGAAACAAAGGAGTTATCTCTGTTGTTTTTGTTGTCTTGCTGCTACCCCTTCAGCATCTATCCCAAAAAACGCACACTGAAACAGTCCCCTAATACAAGTACTCTGATTGGTGGAAACAGTCCCCTAATACAGGCACTCTGGTGGAAACAGTCCCCTAAAAGAGGCACTGTGATTGGTGGAAACAGTCCCCTAATAGAGGCACTGTGATTGGTGGAAACAGTCCCCTAATAGAGGCACTGTGATTGGTGGAAACAGTCCCCTAATAGAGGCACTGTGATTGGTGGAAACAGTCCCCTAATATAGGCACTCTGATTGGTAGAAACAGTCCCCTAATACAGGCACTGTGATTGGTAGAAACAGTCCCCTAATACAGGCACTGTGATTGGTAGAAACAGTCCCCTAATACAGGCACTGTGATTGGTAGAAACAGTCCCCTAATACAGGCACTGATTGTCTTGCATAGCACGGCTACGCTGGGGGTTTCTTATAATGAAGACTGGCTCGCTTTAGACGTGTCAGTCAAAGCAACAATTAGCTCGAGAGAGAGAGAGAGAGAGAGAGAGAGAGAGAGAGAGAGAGAGAGAGAGAGAGAGAGAGAGAGAGAGAGAGAGAGAGAGAGAGAGAGAGAGAGAGAGAGAGAGAGAGAGAGAGAGAGAGAGAGAGAGAGAGAGAGAGAGAGAGAGAGAGAGAGAGAGAGAGAGAGAGAGAGAGAGAGAGAGAGAGAGAGAGAGAGAGAGAGAGAGAGAGAGAGAGAGAGAGAGAGAGAGAGAGAGAGAGAGAGAGAGAGAGAGAGAGAGAGAGAGAGAGAGAGAGAGAGAGAGAGAGAGAGAGAGAGAGAGAGAGAGAGAGAGAGAGAGAGAGAGAGAGAGAGAGAGAGAGAGAGAGAGAGAGAGAGAGAGAGATTTGAAGGCAATCTGTTTGACTTGTCAGTTCCAAAAGGCTGTGAATTAAACACTTCTGTGGAGTTTCCATTCCCAGGATAAATAAGAGGCAGGTTATTGTTCCATATGAATGATTGGACACTGGAGGTAACGTCTCCCTTGGTTTTGTCTGGCCGAGATATTTTAATGTTCTCTCTTTGGCTGGGCTCACGTTGTCGACTACCTAATAACATTGGATTATTTTGTAATTATACATATAATGACAATTTTACCCTAGATAGGTACTGGTTGATGAGGGTACAAGTAACTTAAGGTGTGTGTGTGCTCAATTGAATAAGAAAGTGTGTCCATACCTTTCACCGTTACTGTGAATATACAGTGCAAACACACATTTAGTATACACTGTGTGTGTGTGTGTACTAAATATACATTTTATCCAGGTTTACAGGAGAAGTTAATGCTTCTGCATGCTGGTTTTGGTTTCCCTGTAAAGCTATGGACCTGCAGCATGTAACAGCACCCCATATCCCCTCTTGGCTAGGTACAGGTTGCCAACAACCAGCAGACGTACGTCCGAGTGGCTAACTGCCAAACGGTGAGGATGAAGGAGGAGAAGGAGGTGCTGGAGCATTTTGCTGGGGTCTTCACCATGATGAACCCCCTCACCTTCAAGGAGATCTTCCAGACCACCGTGCCGTACATGGTAGAGAGGATCTCCAAGAACTACGCGCTGCAGGTACACAATGGAAAGAGAAAATAGATAAATATATCTATAAAGAGGAATTAAATATATATACTCTAAAATATATAAATAGAGCGTCTTTCTTTTAGAAAACTTTAATTTTTTAGTTGGATTTTTAACCAGGTGAGTCCGACTTAGTAGTTGGAATGTTCAATTATTTGTGTTTCAAAGATAAAAACAACAATAAATCGATTCAAATCACTATGAATTGGGATATATATTTTAGTAAAATATTATAATCATATTATGATCTTATTTTCGGTAGATTGTAACTAAAGATGTTATTGTTAAATATTGTTGTGTATTATGATGAAAGTATGATTATTATGTAATTATAATTAGTTTTTTGTAGATTATGGCCAACCTACTAATATTATTCCTTAGCATTTGTATATTTTTATTGTGTATTATGATGTTTTTTGTTAGATTGTAGACAACTAAAGCTGGTAATGGTAAATATTGTTATATATTATAGTGTGTATCATGATTGTCATCATGTAATTAAAATGTTTGTTGTCTGTTAGATTGTGGCCAACTCGTTCCTAGCCAACCTGTCGACGTCGGCGCTGTTTGCCACCATCTTGGTGGAGTACCTGTTGGAAAGGCTTCCTGAGATGGGCTCCAACGTGGAGCTGTCCAACCTCTACCTCAAACTCTTCAAACTCGTCTTCGGATCCGTGTCGCTGTTCGCCGCCGAGAACGAGCAGATGCTGAAGGTGAGAAAGGGATTTGAAACGAGGACCGGACTTCAGTGTGCTGATTGTTTCCTTGGTATTTATATCGTGTTCATATTTCGGTTTCCAAGCAGTTTTTTTTTATCAAGATGAGAAATGGATTGGAATAAAATAGTTTATTTTTGAAAATATTGTGGTTCTCTCAGTGGTAATTATGGTTTAAAACATATCTGAGGTATTCTGATATTAATAGCTCAACATTTCCAGTTGCATTCTGCATTTGGAATATACTGTTACGGTAATAGTTTTTTTCCCCCACCGTGATTTAGTAATGATGACTCACTAAAATATGTTTGCTTCCTTATTGATCTCTTTCAGCCCCACCTCCACAAAATAGTCAACAGCTCCATGGAGCTCGCCCAATCAGCTAAGGAGCCCTACAACTACTTCCTGCTTCTCAGGGCTCTCTTCCGTTCCATTGGTGGAGGCAGCCATGACCTGCTCTACCAAGAGTTTCTGCCCCTCCTACCCAACCTGCTGCAAGGTAGGTTGCACCGCGCGCACATTTAAAGGCACCGAAGCACGTCTCAAGTCATTACATCTCGAGCTGTAAATCAATCAATAAGGTGTTGATTGATTTGAACTCCGTTTGTCACTTTGTTGTTTTATTGTTGCCTCGTCTACCTCGAGTTTCATCCTCCCTCTCTTCCTCTATCTTCTTCCACTTTCTTACTTCCGCCCTCCCTCTCTTTTCAAATCATCTTTTTTCACCCCACATTCTCTCCTCCCTTCATCCCTCTCTCCGTGCCCCTCCCTCTCTTTTTAAATCCATCTTTTTTCACCCCACATTCTCCCCCTTCCTCCCTCCGTCCCTCTCTCTTTCCCACGCCTCCCTCTCCACGCAGGCCTCAACATGCTCCAGAGCGGCCTCCACAAGCAGCACATGAAGGACCTGTTTGTGGAGCTGTGTCTGACCGTGCCGGTGCGTCTGAGCTCCCTGCTGCCCTACCTGCCCATGCTGATGGACCCGCTGGTGTCGGCCCTTAACGGCTCCCAGACGCTGGTCAGCCAGGGCCTGCGCACGCTGGAGCTCTGCGTGGACAACCTGCAGCCCGACTTCCTGTACGACCACATCCAGCCCGTCAGGGCCGAGCTCATGCAGGTGTGACACACACACACACACACACACACACACACACACACACACACACACACACGCACACACCCAACATCCAGCCCGTCGAGGTGGAGCTCATGCAGGTGTGACACACACACACACACACACACACACCCAACATCCAGCCCGTCGGGGTGGAGCTCATGCTGATTAGACTCTCTCTCACACACACACACACTCTCACACACACACCTCAATGTTCCAGCTCGTCAAGGTCGAGCTCATGCAGATAAACAACGTTGCTAACTACAGGTGGTTGCACACACACACACACACACACTGTCTTTTTTCCCCCCTTGCTACGATTTAGGGTCAGAACCAACTGACTTTCCGTCAATGTTTGAAGCCCCTTTTTTTTATCATGTGAGAAACAGACTGAACAGAATCTACAAAGTCCTGGACTAGTTTGTTAATCTTCCTCCTCTGCCTCCTCCTCCTCCTCCTCTCACTGCAGGCCCTGTGGCGTACGCTGCGTAACCCAGCGGACACCATCTCCCACGTGGCCTACCGCGTCCTGGGCAAGTTCGGCGGCAGCAACCGTAAGATGCTGAAGCAATCCCAGCGGCTGCAGTACGTGGTGACCGAGGTCCAGGGCCCCAGCATCAAGGCCGAGTTCACCGACTGCAAAGCCTCCATTCAGCTGCCCATGGAGAAGGTGCGACTGAGCTGCCATCTTGGCTCCTGTTGTTGGGACGAGGTGCCATTTTGTGTCTCAGCGTTAGAGTTGTGTGTTCACCGAGGTCCAGGGGCCCAGCAGCGAGGCCTGCGTTCAATCTTAAAATTTAAGATTTTATAGTTGCGTGGGTGAAAATATTTTCGACTTTGGTTCGAGTGCTCACCAGAAATATATATTTTGTGTTCTGCCCCGTCACACTCTGTATTGGTCTGCACAGTATGTGCTGCCGAAGCAAAGTAGAGAGAGACAAGGTCATTTCACCTCTCCGAGACTCTCCTTCATCCATCAGCTTATACCTCTGCATCTCTACGAGAGTGAGAGAGTGAGAGAGTGAGAGAGTGAGAGAGTGAGAGAGTGAGAGAGTGAGAGAGTGAGAGAGTGAGAGAGTGAGAGTGGAACTGAAGAACTGAAGAACAAGTGAGAATCCTTCCTGATTGCCCCTTAGAGTGAGCAATGAATCCTTGTCGTAGGGCGTGTGTGTGTGTGTGCGTGTGTGTGTGTGTGTGTGTGTGTGTAATTAAATAGATCATCAGTCTAGTCTCTCTCATCCTCCTTCTTATCCCCAGTCAGTCATCATCAATCTACCGGGGCTTATTTACTCTCACTAATGGATGTGTGTGTGTGTGTGTGTGTGTGTGTGTGTGTGTGTGTGTGTGTGTGTGTGTGTGTGTGTGTGTGTGTGTGTGTGTGTGTGTGTGTGTGTGTGTGTGTGTGTGTGTGTGTGTGTGTGTGTGTGTGTGTGTGTGTGTGTGAGAGAGAGCTGTGCAGTACGTGCTAGGCATATGTGCGCACACACACACACACACTCTCCTCTGTCATTTCAGTAATTGCGTTTGTAGCTCCAAGATGGATGCCTCGCCCCTCGATAAGATCCCTCCTTCACCCCTCCATCTCTCCCTGTGTCCCTCACTTTGCGCCCAGTTAAATGTGCTTTAATGTCATTAGCATCCGCTACACCTTTTACATCTCTCTCTCTCTCTCTTCATTGTTCTTCATTCACTATCTTTTCTTCTCTATTTCTATACCCCTCCCTCTATTTACGTCTGTCTTCCTCGACATCTCTCCCTTCTGCCTCTCTCTCAAGTGTAGTGTCATTAAGGTGTTACCCCCTAGCTCTGGTGCCAGTAGGTGATGATGGTCTTTATTCCTTTAAAACCCAGAGACCCTGCTCCTTGACCGACAGGAATGCTCTCGTTGGCACGGATATAAGCAGTTAGGAAATGACTCGATTTATTCCAGAATGGCATCTTCAGGATGTGTGTGTGTGTGTGTGTGTGTGTGTGTGTGTGTGTGTGTGTGAGAGAGAGATAAGAAGGCCAGATTACTATTATTACAATGTTGTCGATCTCCAATGCTTTTCAGTCTGATACCCCTCTGGAATTGAGCAATTATAGAAACCAGCAATGGACCCCCCCCCCTCCCCCCCCTTTTTTTTTTAATATTTTTCCGTTTCTAATTTCCTACAAAGTCGTTCCCAGCGACTGCAGGGCGGTTTATAAAGTCATATTTCCACGGTTATCATCTGTCTCTCCTCTCCTCAGCCTCCTTAACGTGTTGGAGGCCGTGTCAAACGCCTTTTCCATTACATCTACAATTCAATTACACATTCTCCTCCTCTCTCTCCCCCCCCCCCCCCTTCTCTTCCTTCTCTTCCATTAATTACCCCGGCACAATGGAACACCTGTCTCGTTTCAGGAGGCTCCTAATTTGTCTTTTCTCTTCTCTTTGCTCCTCTCTTCTTCTCTTCCTGCTCTGCTCTTCTCTTTGCTCCTCTCTTTTCTTCCTGCTCTGCTCTGCTGTTTTCTTTCAACCTTACCAAAGAGTTCAGAGACGTAATAATCATATCGAACATGTTTCTTTGTAAAGCAACAAGGTATCCAGGCCAGGCGGTCTTAAGGAATTGTGTATGTGTATGTGTGTGTGTGTGTTTGTGTGTGTGTGTGTGCGCCAACATCCAGTGGTTGGAAACTACTCAAACCAGCATTTTTATAATTGATTGCATTCGACATAGTGCTTTTCAAGTCACCCATAGCGATTTACACTGTAGTGTTCAGTTCAGTCACCTTTTAAATAGACATTTAAGAGCCGTCATGTTAACATCAGGTGTGTGTGTGTGTGTGTGTGTGTGTGTGTGTGTGTGTGTGTGTGTGTGTGTGGTCTTGCAGGCAATTGAGACGGCCTTGGACTGTCTGAAGAGTGCCAACACGGAGCCCTACTACCGCCGACAGGCCTGGGAGCTCATCAAGTGTTTCCTGGTGGCCATGACCAGTCTGGATGACAACAAACACGCCCTGTACCAGCTACTGGCCCACCCCAAGTAGGAACACACTCACTCACTCACTCACTCACTCACTCACTCACTCACTCGCCCACCCCAAGTAGGAACACACACACTCACTCACTCACTCACTCACTCACTCACTCGCCCACCCCAAGTAGGAACACACTCACTCACTCACTCACTCACTCACTCACTCACTCACTCACTCACTCACTCACTCACTCACTCACTCGCCCACCCCAAGTAGGAACACACTCACTCACTCACTCACTCACTCACTCACTCACTCGCCCACCCCAAGTAGGAGCATACACACACACACACACTCTATAACAACTCCTGCTCTACCCCAAGTAGGAACATACACATGCACACACACGCAGGCACGTCCTGTTCCAGCTACTGGCCCACCCCAAGTAGGAACACACTCACTCACTCACTCACTCACTCACTCGCCCACCCCAAGTAGGAACTCACTCACTCACTCACTCACTCACTCACTCACTCGCCCACCCCAAGTAGGAGCATACACACACACACTCTATAACAACTCCTGCTCTACCCCAAGTAGGAACACACACACACACACACACACACACTCTATAACAACTCCTGCTCTACCCCAAGTAGGAACACACACACACACACACACACACACTCTATAACAACTCCTGCTCTACCCCAAGTAGGAACATACACATGCACACACACGCAGGCACGTCCTGTTCCAGCTCCTGGCAGACCCCAGGTAAGACACATCCCCCCTCCTCCGCTTCTCGATGCCTGGAGCGTGTGTCCGTCCGTCCGTCCGTCCTCATCCTGTGCTTCGTCAACTCTGTCCTGAGTGTTTGAGTGGCTAATTACTCACACACTCAGGCCTCACCGCGTGGCAACGAAGAGGGACAATGAGAGACTGGAGGGTTGGTCACATTACCATCATTGATCCTGGGGCCCAGAGGCTAATTGATCATCCCCCCCCCCCCCCCCCTTTACCCTGACTGCCCAGTGGCATTCTCACTCACTCACACACACACACACACACACACACACACACACACACACACACACACACACACACACACACACACACACAGAGAGAGAGATTGTTTTGTCTGTCTGGGCAGTGATAATGTTACTTATCAGTTATGATGTGGGAGGCTGCTGTCGGATGCCTTGATTCACCACCACGCCCTCTCTCCTCCTCTTTCACACTCTCCATCTTCACTCACTCCTTCCTCCTATCGATCGATCTATCGTTTCTTTTCTTTGTGTCTTGGTCTGTCGCTCCTTTCTGTGCTCTCTTTCTCTCCATTCCTTTCATCCTTCTCTCCTTTGTTTTTCCTCCCTCTCTCCTTCCTCCTGTCCCTCCACACTGAGCGCTCCAGCGTTGCCGTGGCGTCGCGTCCTTAGAAAGCACTAAGTCAAACGGCGGCTGACGCTGCATGGGTGACAGTTGGCCTGTCACCGTCAGGCAAGAGTAAATAACACAGCCCTGGAGAGGGGGGAGGGAGGCGTAAGGGAGGGAGGGATTGGGTTGGTTGAGAGAGAGAGAGAGAGAGAGAGAGAGAGAGAGAGAGAGAGAGAGAGAGAGAGAGAGAGAGAGAGAGAGAGAGAGAGAGAGAGAGAGAGAGAGAGAGAGAGAGAGAGAGAGAGAGAGAGAGAGAGAGAGAGAGAGAGAGAGAGAGAGAGAGAGAGAGAGAGAGAGAGAGAGAGAGAGAGAGAGAGAGAGAGAGAGAGAGAGAGAGAGAGAGAGAGAGAGAGAGAGAGAGAGAGAGAGAGAGAGAGAGAGAGAGAGAGAGAGGACTAGCAGGCAGCTAGACAGGCAGCTAGACAGGCAAGCGGGTATAGAGACAGGCACGCTGGCAGAGAGACTTGCAGGCTGACAGGCATTCAGGCCTCCCCCTCTCCCCTCCATCTCCCTCCCAGAGCAGCGGGCTCAGAGCCAGACATCTCCTGCTGTCAGGATCGTCCCCCTCACAATGGAGACCAACACTGAGGGGCAGCGAAGAGCAGAACCAGTGTCTCTCTTGCTCTCTCTCTCTGTGTGTGTGATTAATGGCCACTTTAATGTCACCGAACAATAACGTCGTGATATCAGTGGAAACGTCTGTGGCCGTCATGAATGGCCGTCGCCGCACATGTCCGTGTGTAATTAGCTCTGACGTCGCCTTTTCCCGCTCTTTTAAAAACACGCTACTCCCCTTAAAGTCCTCCCGTCCATGAAGTGTAGATGCGATTCCGATCACACACCCAAGTTATTTTTACACTCGCTGTAGTTTAATTCTAAACCTAATCCTACTAATGAAGTTCTCCAACCCTTTCTAACGTGTTTCTGTAACATTTACACAGGTGGTACCGGCAGTGTCCTTTTTTAAAAAAAAATTTAAAAAGGCAGGTAAATCCACAGTACAGACATTTAAAACAGCTCAAATAAATGAACTCTCTCTCTTATTTCGACGTGTCCCAGCTTCACGGAGAAGTGGATTCCCAGTGTGATCATCTCCCACCGCTACAAGGCCCAGGACACCCCGGCCCGGCGGACCTTTGAGCAGGCTCTGACCGGGGCCTTCATGTCAGCCGTCATCAAGGACCTGCGGCCCAGTGCCCTGCCCTTTGTGGCCAGCCTCATCCGGCACTACACCATGGTGGCCGTGGCACAGCAGTGTGGTGAGGACGCAGAGGCCGTGCCTCGCTCTCTCTCCCTCTTTCTTTCTCCATCTTCTTTCTCTATCTCCCTCTTTCTTTCTGTCTTCCTTTCTCTCTTTCTCTAGCTCCCTCTTTCTCTCTCTTTCTTTCTCTCTCTCTTTCTGTCTTCTTTCCCTCTTTCTCTGCCTACCCTCCCTGCCCTTTGTAGCTCAAGCTATTATGTTGACACTCCCCTCATCTCTTTCCCTCCTATTTCTCCATCTCTCTATCTGTATCCCTCCATCCGTCTATCCCTCCATCCGTGTATCATTCTGCCCTTTGATCTCGCATAGGTCCGTTCCTGTTGCCGTGTTACCAGCTGGGCAGTCAGCCCAGCACGGCCATGTTCCACAGTGAGGAGAACGGTTCCAAGGGCATGGACCCGCTGGTTCTGATCGACGCCATCGCCATCTGCATGGCCTACGAGGAGAAGGAGCTCTGCAAGATAGGAGAGGTGGCGCTGGCCGTCATCTTCGACGTGGCCAGCATCATCCTGGGCTCCAAAGAGAGGGTGAGGGGAGGGAGGGGGGAGGGGGGAGGCCTGGGGACCAGCATCATCCTGGGCTCCAAAGAGAGGGTGAGTGGAGGGGGGAGGATGGAGGGAGGGAGGGAGGGAGGGGGGAGGCCTGGGGACCAGCATCATCCTGGGCTCCAAAGAGAGGGTGAGTGGAGGGGGGGGAGGATGGAGGGAGGGAGGGAGGGAGGGGGGAGGCCTGGGGACCAGCATCATCCTGGGCTCCAAAGAGAGGGTGAGGGGAGGGGGGAGGATAGAGGGAGGGGGGGAGGGGGGAGGCCTGGGGACCAGCATCATCCTGGGCTCCAAAGAGAGGCTGAGTGGAGGGGGGAGGATGGATTGATGGGGGGGGGGGGGGGGGGGGGAGGGAAGGAGGTGTAATGGATTTGGTAGAGGGGTGGAGAGTTTGGGGAGACTGGTTTGGTGGAGGGTCCTAGGAGAAGAAAAAGATGATGAATGGTTGAGAGAAATAAAGGTTGTGAGGATTGGAAAAAGCTTTTGGAATGAAAACCTTTTTTAACATTTTTTTTTTAAAACCTGAAAGCAGCACGTACACTGTACAAGTCAATGTTTTGAAACATGAGGCGTTCTCATGCCGAGATTGAAGGCTAGGTTATGAAACAAGACTGACTTCACCTATCTGTCTAGAGCCACGACAATTTTTGAATTAGCTTCATGATGATGGACTATTTTCAAGCATTCAGCCATTAATCAACCCATTTCCATCCCTCTCTCCTTTTCCCGTTCCCCCTCCCTCTGTTCTCCCTTCTTTCTGCCATTACCATACTCCCCGTTTTCCCCCCCCCCCCCCCGCCTCTCTCTCTCTCTCTCTCTCTCTCTCTCTCTCTCTCTCTCTCTCTCTCTCTCTCTCTCTCTCTCTCTCTCTGTAGGCGTGCCAGCTGCCCCTGTTCTCCTACATCGTGGAGCGTCTGTGTGCCTGTTGCTACGAGCAGGCCTGGTACGCCAAACTGGGAGGCGTGGTGTCCATCAAGTTCCTGATGGAGAGGCTACCCCTCGTCTGGGTCCTCCAGAACCAGCTCACCTTCCTCAAGGCGCTGCTCTTTGTCATGATGGACCTCACTGGAGAGGTGAGGGAGGGAGGGAGGGGTGAGGTGGAGGACTGTGGGGATGGAGGGATGGACCAGAGGAAGGATAGAGTGCTACAAAGAGCTTTCTATTTAGATGAGTATGGAGGGTTAAAGGAAAAGATGAACAGAGTTAAAGAATATGTATGTATGTATGTATGTATGTCCATAGCCTCAGCGCATACCCTCTAACTATGCTTTCTTCCTCCTCCCTCCTCTACCTCCTCCTCCTCCTTCAGGTATCCAACGGCGCGGTCGCCATGGCGAAGACCACCCTGGAGCAGCTGCTGGTGCGCTGTGCCACGCCCCTGAAGGATGAGGAGAAGACAGAGGAGCTCCTGGCAGCGCAGGACAAGTCCTTCCACATGGTGACCCATGACCTGGTCCGAGAAGTCACCTCACCCAACTCCACCGTCAGGAAGCAGGCCATGCACTCCCTGCAGGTGCTGGCCCAGGTTACCGACCGCAGCATCACCATCATCATGGAGCCGCACAAAGAGGTGGGCAGACACACACACACACACATATCAGAACTGTTCTTTGCCCTCCATCAAAATGTAAAATCCAAAATGTCTCCCACTCACTCCCTCACACTATCTCTCCGCCGCCGCCTCCTCCTCCTCCTCATCCTCCTCCTCCAGGTCCTGCAGGACATGGTCCCCCCTAAGAAGCACCTCCTGCGTCACCAGCCAGCCAACGCCCAGATCGGTCTGATGGAGGGCAACACCTTCTGCACCACGCTGCAGCCCAGGCTCTTCACCATGGACCTCAACGTCATGGAGCACAAGGTCTTCTACACCGAGGTGAGGGGTCAGAGGGTAAAGGTGAACAGTGAGGGGGTCAGAGGGTAAAGGTGAAGGGTTAAGTGTGAGAGGTTAGATGTCAGGGGTAAGGGCGAAAGATGTTCAGGACAAAGCCATGGAGCACAACAATTTCTACACAAAGTGGAGGGCTGTTAATATATAAAATATATATGTACTGTGTATATATATATGTATGTCCGTCCGTCCGTCCGTCCGTCCGTCCGTCCGTCCGTCCGTCCGTCCGTCCGTCGGGTGAATACTGACACTGATTGTTGTATTGGCACTAAGTTCTGTCTGTCTGTCTCCAGCTGTTGAACCTGTGTGAAGCTGAGGATGCTGCTCTGATGAAGCTGCCCTGCTACAAGAGCCTGCCCTCCCTGGTACCCCTCCGCATCGCCGCCCTCAGTGAGTACATGGGACTTGTAGTTCATCAGAGTGAAGTAATGAAACTCCAACTAAAACACGGTGAAGCGTAAATCGTCGCGATCTGCTCCTTATTCTGTCATGGCACCTGGACGGATCAGCGGTTTGTTTCGATGTAAAAAGTGTGTGTGTGTGTGTGTCTAGATGCCTTGGCAGCGTGTAACTACCTGCCCCAGTCCAGAGAGAAGATCATCGCTGCTCTGTTCAAAGCCCTCAACTCCACCAACAGTGAACTGCAGGAGGCAGGGGAGGCCTGCATGAGGAAGGTCAGTGTGACACACACACACACACACCTTTACACGCATGCATGCACACACACATTCCACTAACCGCACACACACTTTAATGCTCGCACAGCGACACACATACTCCGCTAACGACAATCTAATGGAGTCGTGAGAAAAGTCTCTCACGCACACACACGCATCCACACTACACACACGCACCCACACCACACACACGCATCCACACTACACACACGCACCCACACCACACACACACTACACACA
>CM030187.1:14597600-14632600 GCA_017639675.1 Aplochiton taeniatus
AGAGGAGGTCAGTTATGTTGGTTCAACCCTTCTAGTCAGGATAAGACTGCTTCCACCATTCTTTACTTATTTTCATTCTCCTCTTCTTCGTTTTCTTCCTCTTCTTCCTCCCCCCCAGGCCGGCAGTCCGTTCAGAGAGCCGCTCATCAAGTTCCTGACCCGCCACCCCTCCCAGACGGTGGAGCTCTTCATGATGGAGGCCACACTTAACGACCCACAGTGGAGCCGTATGTTCATGGTGAGACCAGGACGTAGAAATATAAAAACAAGAACACACACGAAAGGCACTGCGGCAGTCTGGTTTTTAGATGCCGAAGTCCCAAAATGGCCGACGTCACATTAAACGTTTTGTCGGCTTCTACATAGTTTGTTTCCTGAATAGGTTTTTTACTCTCTATAGTATTTGTCTAACAGTATTATGGAAAGGTAGTATTACATTAATGTTTGTAATTCCATATAAAAAATGTTTGTGTAACACTATTATGAAAAGATAGTATCATTATACTCTTTGTAATACCATATCAAATGTTTGTAACAGCATTTTGAAAAGGTAGTATTATTATCATCTTTGTGATTCCATATAAACTATTGAACAAGACTTTGTATGTTCTTCCAGAGTTTCCTGAAGCATAAGGATGCCAAACCTCTGCGTGACGTCCTGGCCTCCAACCCCAGCCGCTTCGTCCCCCTGCTGGTCCCCGCTGGTACTGCAGCCACGGTGCGACCTGGCTCTCCATCCACCAGCACTGCCAGGCTGGACCTGCAGTTCCAGGCCATCAAGGTTAGGATGGAAACCCACACACACAGAGACTCACATACAAATATACAGAGAGAAAGACACACACACACACACACACACACACACACGTGCACACATACTTACTAACAGACATGCACACACAGACAGACATGTTTGAATAAAACAAATTAATATTTGGAATGAAAAACAGTCCTTGAAAGAAAGGTTTTACATTTCTGAGGCAGTTGGTCAATTAAGCTTTCAAATATTTGAATTTAATTTCCGCTGTAGTTAATTAACTGGTGTGACCCCAAAATAATTAGTCATTTCCAGGTCTTTTCCAGGTTCAGCTAGCTTTCTCCTCTTCCTCACACCAGTAATCATCTTCTCCTGCTCAGTAACAAACTTTCATAAAGACTCATGAGGAAAGCTTGTTGGCTAGGCAACACACACTGTTCTAAACCCCCCACTGTTCCTCACGTCATGAACATTACAACCGTTTCTCTGTGTCAACCCCCCTTCTCTCTCTGTCCCTCTCCCTCTCCCTCCCCCATCCCAGATCATCAGTATCATCGTGAAGAATGATGAGGGCTGGCTGGCGGGCCAGCACTCCCTGGTCAGCCAGCTGAGGAGGGTGTGGGTGAGCGAGGCTTTCCAGGAGAGGCACCGCAAAGACAACATGGCCGCCACCAACTGGAAGGAGCCCAAGCTACTGGCCTTCTGCCTGCTCAGCTACTGCAAGTACGTCTGGTTCCACACACACACACACACACACACACACACAGAAACTCAGACACAAGAAACTCATAGACACACACTCTCAACCTTCTGCCTGCTCAGCTTCTGGAAGTACATCTGGGTCTCCAAGCTCTCTCTCTCACTCACTCTCTCTCACACACACACACACACACACAGGAACACATTCACTCAACCTTAGTTACCAAGACCAGATTTTATTTCCTGACGCAGCTTTGCAAACATCTGTTTTTTTTTTTTTCTTGTTTCGTACAAATGAAATGAACTGAAATGAGAAGGGAACAAAGTTTCATCTTTGGTTCCACGCCGTTTCATGCTCCCCCTCCAGGCGTAACTACGCTGAGATCGAGCTGCTCTTCCAGCTGCTCAGGGCCTTCACCGGCCGTTTCCTCTGCAACATGACCTTCCTCAAAGAATACCTGGAGGAGGAGATCCCCCGCAACTACACCATCGCCAACAAGAGGGCGCTGTTCTTCCGCTTCGTGGAGTTCAACGACCCCCACTTCAACGACGAGCTCAAGGCCAAGGTGAGCTTTGGGATGGGAACGTGGAGACGGAAGCCGGTGTCCGTAGAATCGGACGACGTAGAACGGTCGCTGGGGCGGAGGAGACCGTAGAATCGGACTACGCAGAACTGGACAGAGGGGAGCGTAGAATCGGACGACCTAGAACTGTCGTTGAGGCAGAGGGGACCATAGAATCGGACGACCTAGAACTGTCGTTGAGGCAGAGGGGAGCGTAGAATCGGACGACCTAGAACTGTCGTTGAGGCAGAGGGGAGCGTAGAATCGGACGACCTAGAACTGTCGTTGAGGCAGAGGGGACCGTAGAATCGGACTGTAGAACTGTCGTTGAGGCAGAGGGGAGCGTAGAATCGGACGACCTAGAACTGTCGTTGAGGCAGAGGGAGCGTAGAATCGGACTACCTAGAACTGTCGTTGAGGCAGAGGGGAGCGTAGAATCGGACGACCTAGAACTGTCGTTGAGGCAGAGGGGAGCGTAGAATCGGACGACCTAGAACTGTCGTTGAGGCAGAGGGAGCGTAGAATCGGACTACCTAGAACTGTCGTTGAGGCAGAGGGGAGCGTAGAATCGGACAACCTAGAGCTGTCGTTGAGACTGAGGGGAGCGTAGAATCGGACTACGTAGAAGGGTCAGAGAATCGGGTGTCACCCAGTGTGGGCTGGAAGATGCAAGATGGCCGAACCCTTTCGCTAATGACATTTCTGCATTGGTTTAATAATGAGGGTGATGAAACAGCAGAGAATCTCACGGACAATTTTTTTTGCCTAGCTTATCGAAGTGGCAAGAGCGGTTTAGGCCATTTGAATTTTTGATTTTTTTCTTCTTTTTTCGGCAGGAAGCTGCCCTTGTGGAACTAGTGATGCGTCTAGGTTTTTATTGGGATCTGCCCTGTTAGTTTCCTCTGCTGAATTCTCCTCCTAGTTATTTTCTCCTTAATTGTCCTCCGCTGGCAAGCAGCAGATGCCGACTCTGTGACTGTCGCTGGGTGTGAACGTAAGAGAGTGGGAGAGAGAAAAAAGTGAGAGGTGTGCGCGTGTGTGTGTGTGTGGTTGATTTAACCTCCACCGACATTTAAATAATTGACTTATAACATTTCCGAGAGAGAGAGAGAGAGAGAGAGAGAGAGAGAGAGAGAGAGAGAGAGAGAGAGAGAGAGAGAGAGAGAGAGAGAGAGAGAGAGAGAGAGAGAGAGAGAGAGAGAGAGAGAGAGAGAGAGAGAGAGAGAGAGAGAGAGAGAGAGAGAGAGAGAGAGAGAGAGAGAGAGAGAGAGAGAGAGAGAGAGAGAGAGAGAGAGAGAGAGAGAGAGAGAGAGAGAGAGAGAGAGAGAAGAACATCATCAGTAATTACCCTAGTGTTTCTCAGACTGAGCATCTAATACTTTCCTGAAAGGATACACCTCTTCCTGTTTGCTGTAATCCCCTCTTTCTAAAAACGAAAGAGGAGGTGGTGTTCTTTTGGGCCTCAGTCCATAAAGTGCCTTTTGAGAGAGTAAGATTTTGACCCTCAAACCAACCAGAGTTATTACTGCTTTAGAGATTCAAACGACCTGAGCCTGTATGAGGGTCTCTGTATGGACATATTACCACATCAACACAACGTACGATCAAAAGCACACCAATCTCTCCCTCCTTCCACTCCTCTCTTTCCCTCCATCCACTCCTCTCTCCCTCCCTCCCTTTACTCCTCTGTCTCTCCCTCACTCCTGTTCTTTCTGCCTCCCCTCACTCCTGCTCTCTCCCCCTCTCTTTTCCCTCCCTCCTCTTCTTCCTCCCTTCTCTTTTATCTCTCTCTCTCTCTCTCTCTCTCTCTCTCTCTCTCTCTCTCTCCTCTTATCTCTCTCTCTCTCTCCCCCCCTCCTTCCCTCCCCCTACATACCCATTTTTACCTCGCCTCCTCTATCCACACCTCTCTCCCTTCCTCCTAATCTCTTCACCCTCTCTCTTCTCCATCCACCCCTCTTTCTTCTCCCTCCCTCCATCTGTGAAGTGATGAATTGAAGTCTTGGAGTCAGACCCGCTAACGGCGACAACTCGGCCCTCAGGGCCAGCAGCTGCTTTCATCTAGCAGACGCCATATTGATGCCCCCTCCCTTTCTCTTTCCCTTTCTCTTGCTTTTTTTCTTTCCTTTCCCTCTCACTCCTTCGCTCTCCTTCAAATCGTCTCCCTCTGTCTGTGCCACACTTAAACTCACCACACACACACACACTGCAATGTCTCTTTGTTTGTTTAGATGCTGAGGGGATAATTAAGCCACACCTGGAGAAAATAGATCTAGGCTAGCCAGACGTTAAGTAGCCCGCAGGCAGTGTCCACACACACACACACACACACTCCGCAGGGGAGAACTAATCATGGGATGTCGTTATAGTTAGACCAGGCAGTGTGCCAGTGATTGATAACAGAGCAGTTCAGCTTTAATGGCTGGAGATGAGACTAAAGCACAGAGCAGCATTCTGTGTACGCACTCTTTCATCTCTGTGTGTGTGTGTGTGTGTGTGTGTGTGTGTGTGTGTGTGTGTGTGTGTGTGTGCGCGCATGCATGCCTTAATCATTAATGGTATGAGTTAATGCCTTGATAGGGGTGTATTTTAAGTGTGTGTGTGTGTGTGTAAATGGTAGTTATAGACCATATGCTTCACAGCACCCTCCTTCTCTCTCTCCTGAGCCTGAAGTCTCGTCGTCAACATGATGGATGGGCCTGGCCGTTGGTTATCGCGTGGCACAGCTTTTTAGAATGCTATTGTTAGCTTTTTGTTCTGCTACTTCCTGTTGGTCATTCTAACCTGTGTTCTACTACTTCCTGTTGGTCATTCTAACCTGTGTTTGGCTCCTTCCTGTTGGTCATTCTAACCTGTGTTTGGCTCCTTCCTGTTGGTCATTCTAACCTGTGTTTGGCTCCTTCCTGTTGGTCATTGTAACCTGTGTTTGGCTCCTTCCTGTTGGTCATTGTAACCTGTATTTGGCTCCTTCCTGTTGGTCATTCTAACCTGTGTTTGGCTCCTTCCTGTTGTGTCTCTAGGTGTTGCAGCACATCCTGAACCCCGCCTTTCTCTACAGCTTTGAAAAGGGGGAGGGGGAGCAGCTACTGGGACCCCCTAATCCTGAGGGGGACAACCCCGAAAGCATCACCAGCGTCTTCATTACCAAGGTACACACACACACACACACACTCCTACCTAATCAGTTCCTACCTCACATGGCTAGCCTTTTTTCTTTCCTTCCTAATCTGTTCCCGTGACTCAGACATCCCTGGCAGATTAAGTCATCCACTCCACCCTCTCTCTCTCCTCATCCCTCCTTCATTCTGCCCTCCACTCGCTTTCTCTCTCTCTCTTCACCCCTCTTTCATCCTGTCCTCCACCCTTCTCTCTCTCTCTTCATCCTATCTTCCACACTTTCTTCATCCCTCCTTCATCCTGTCCTCCACCCTGTTCTCACCTCATCTTTCCTCATTCTGTCCCCCCCCATCTCTCACTCCCTCCTCCTCCTTTTTTTATTTGTTTGGTCAGTAAGCCCAGTCCATCCACCCATCCCCTCCCTCTTCCCTCATTCCTCTCTCTCTCCCTCCCTTCCCTCTCTTCTTATCAGTCCCTCCATTCATCAGGACCGGCTATAATGCCTCTCAGGTCTGCTTGTTGGAAATGCCACCATCAACGTGGGAAAGGTCATCCTGTTTGTTTGGGTTTGGGAGGGAGTCGTCACACACACACACACACACACACACACACACACACACACTTCTGTGAAGAACAGCAGGTCTAATGTCTATGTAAGGCTAATGGTAGGACTCATCTCCTGCGAAACAAACTCATTTCCTCTCGTTCATCTTTCTCTTTGTATCTATCTTTCCGTCTCTTTGAATCCCTCTTTCTCTATATCTCTTTCTCCTTACATCTCTCTTTCACCTTTTCTTCTCTCTCCCCCCCCCCCCCCCCCCCCCCCCCCCCCCCCCCCCCCCCCCCCCTCCTCTCCAATCAGGTGCTGGACCCAGAGAAGCAGGCTGATCTGCTGGACTCCCTGCGTATCTACCTGCTCCAGTTCTCCACCCTGCTGGTGGAGCACGCCCCGCACCACATCCACGACAACAACAAGTCCCGCAACAGCAAGCTCCGCCGCCTCATGACCTTTGCCTGGCCCTGCCTGCTGCCCAAGGCCTGCGTCGACCCCGCCTGCAAGTACAGCGGGCACCTGCTCCTGGCGCACATCATCGCCAAGTTCGCCATCCATAAGAAGATCGTGCTGCAGGTGAAAGGAGACAGAGACAGAGACAGATTTTGCGATAGATCTGGATGGATGGATGTATAGATCTTTTGGGATATATATATTTGTTGGTTGTGTTGTTGTGTTCAACTTGGATACTTTGTGGTTCAGGTGTTCCACAGCCTCCTGAAGGCCCACACCATGGAGGCCCGGGCCATCGTGCGCCAGGCCATGGCCATCCTGACCCCAGCCGTGCCGGCCCGCATGGAGGACGGCCACCAGATGCTGACCCACTGGACCCGCAAGATCATCGTGGAGGAGGGCCACACCGTGCCCCAGCTGGTCCACATCCTCCACCTCATAGTGCAGCACTTCAGGGTGAGCGGTCGAACACACACACACACACACACACACACACACACACACACACACACACACACACACACACACGCACACGCACACACGCGCATGCATACATACACATACACACACTCTCATATCTACCTACCTACACACACACACACATGCGCATGCATACATACACATACACACATCTCTCTTTCACCTTTCACCACACATATACTCCAATCCACATACACATAGACACATGCAGACACACACACACACACACACACGTTCATTGACACACACGCTCAAACACACAAAGGGCATGTCTTTCATAAAGTGTATGGTATTAAGGGTTCTTTATTTAAAATATTTGATGTAGTGTCTCTTTAGAGAGACTCCCTCGTTCCAACGCTCCTGGCTCCGTTAAATGACAGTCCTCAGATCAGCAGATGAATGTTTGCTGTTCTCTACTCCAGACAGCCAGACAGTGATCAGCACTTAGACACACTCCTCCTCCTCTCTCTGTTGGTGTATCAGGTGTACATGGATGTCTCTTCCTCCTCCTCCTCCTCTTCCCTAACAGTAGTGGATGGAGTCCTCCTCCTCAGTCTTTGAATCAGTAGTATATGGATTCCTCCTCCTCCTCCTGCTCGGTTTTTGTATCAGTAGTAGATTGATTCCTCCTCCTCTTCCTCCTCCTCCCTAACAGTAGTATATGGATTCCTCTTCCTCCTCCTCCTCCTCTTTCAGTCTTTGTATCAGTAATAGATGGATTCCTCTTCCTCTTCCTCCTCCTCTTTCAGTCTTTGTATCAGTAATAGATGGATTCCTCCTCCTCTTCCTCCTCCTCTCTCAGTCTTTGTATCAGTAGTGGCTGCAGGTCTCATGCTCTCCAGACAGACATCCATACAGTCTGACAGGCTGTCTCTCTCAGAGGAGTCCTTTAATCTAATCACAGCTTGGTAATTACACAGGAGACACAGGCATGACAGATGAGGGAAATGCTAGTGCTGGGGTGCGGGTTCGAGAGAGAGAGACATATACGCACACTCACATTCTCAATCAGGCTTGACGTGTGTGTGTGTGTGTGTGTGTGTGTGTGTGTGTGTGTGTGTGTGTGTGTGTGTGTGTGTGTGTGTGTGTGTGTGTGTGTGTGTGTGTTTGAAGGGCTTAGCCAGTATGTCCATAAGGGCTTGTAGTCAGCCTTCAGCCAGAGTTTCCCCCCTCACTCTGAAAAGCACTAATACTCTGTGACAACAGAGACAGGCCTTCGATATGAGCCCCATCTCATCTGCTCTTCCATTGTGTGTGTGTGTGTGTGTAACGTAACGATAGTGACAGCACAAGGCACAATCTAAGGAGAGGAGCCTTCAGCTCTTTGTACCAAAACAAACTTCTTCACAAGGCATAGTGGGGCAAATACAATGTCAAAGCAAAATGAAGGTTAGGTTGTAACAGTTGAAACGACGTCCTTTTTCCTGCTACTGTCACAATGGAGTTTATGAAAGAGGTGCAGGTTAAGTTGACATGGGAAAGATACTTTAAAAAGTTATTTAAAAAGACACTGTAAAATAGATTTCTAAATACATTGAAACACTTTTAATATATATTTGAAAGTGTTTTATCTTGAAAGTGTTTTCATTAATATGAAAGTATTTGGAATTCTTTCAATATACAGTGTATCAAAGTATTTTAAAGTATTTTCAAAAAACATGCAAGTATTTGGAAGTGTTTCAATATACAGTATATCAAAGTATTTTCGTATACATGCAAGTATTTGGAAGTGTTTCAATATACAGTATATAAAAGTATTTTCGTATACATGCAAGTATTTGGAAGTGTTTAAATATACAGTATATCAAAGTATTTTCGTATACATGCAAGTATTTGGAAGTGTTTCAATATACAGTATATCAAAGTATTTTCGTATACATGCAAGTATTTGGAGGTGTTTCAATATACAGTATATCAAAGTATTTTCGTATACATGCAAGTATTTGGAGGTGTTTCAATATACAGTATATCAAAGTATTTTCGTATACATGCAAGTATTTGGAGGTGTTTCAATATACAGTATATCAAAGTATTTTCGTATACATGCAAGTATTTGGAGGTGTTTAAATATACAGTATATAAAAGTATTTTCGTATACATGCAAGTATTTGGAAGTGTTTCAATATACAGTATATCAAAGTATTTTCGTATACATGCAAGTATTTGGAAGTGTTTCAATATACAGTATATCAAAGTATTTTCGTATACATGCAAGTATTTGGAGGTGTTTAAATATACAGTATATAAAAGTATTTTCGTATACATGCAAGTATTTGGAGGTGTTTCAATATACAGTATATAGAAGTATTTTCGTATACATGCAAGTATTTGGAAGTGTTTCAATATACAGTATATCAAAGTATTTTCGTATACATGCAAGTATTTGGAAGTGTTTCAATATACAGTATATAAAAGTATTTTCGTATACATGCAAGTATTTGGAGGTGTTTAAATATACAGTATATAAAAGTATTTTCGTATACATGCAAGTATTTGGAGGTGTTTAAATATACAGTATATAAAAGTATTTTCGTATACATGCAAGTATTTGGAGGTGTTTCAATATACAGTATATAAAAGTATTTTCGTATACATGCAAGTATTTGGAGGTGTTTCAATATACAGTATATCAAAGTATTTTCGTATACATGCAAGTATTTGGAGGTGTTTCAATATACAGTATATCAAAGTATTTTCGTATACATGCAAGTATTTGGAAGTGTTTCAATATACAGTATATCAAAGTATTTTCGTATACATGCAAGTATTTGGAGGTGTTTCAATATACAGTATATCAAAGTATTTTCGTATACATGCAAGTATTTGGAAGTGTTTAAATATACAGTATATCAAAGTATTTTCGTATACATGCAAGTATTTGGAGGTGTTTCAATATACAGTATATCAAAGTATTTTCGTATACATGCAAGTATTTGGAAGTGTTTCAATATACAGTATATCAAAGTATTTTCGTATACATGCAAGTATTTGGAGGTGTTTCAATATACAGTATATAAAAGTATTTTCGTATACATGCAAGTATTTGGAGGTGTTTCAATATACAGTATATCAAAGTATTTTCGTATACATGCAAGTATTTGGAAGTGTTTCAATATACAGTATATCAAAGTATTTTCGTATACATGCAAGTATTTGGAAGTGTTTCAATATACAGTATATCAAAGTATTTTCGTATACATGCAAGTATTTGGAGGTGTTTCAATATACAGTATATCAAAGTATTTTCGTATACATGCAAGTATTTGGAAGTGTTTCAATATACAGTATATCAAAGTATTTTCGTATACATGCAAGTATTTGGAGGTGTTTCAATATACAGTATATCAAAGTATTTTCGTATACATGCAAGTATTTGGAGGTGTTTCAATATACAGTATATCAAAGTATTTTCGTATACATGCAAGTATTTGGAGGTGTTTCAATATACAGTATATCAAAGTATTTTCGTATACATGCAAGTATTTGGAGGTGTTTCAATATACAGTATATAAAAGTATTTTCGTATACATGCAAGTATTTGGAGGTGTTTAAATATACAGTATATAAAAGTATTTTCGTATACATGCAAGTATTTGGAGGTGTTTCAATATACAGTATATCAAAGTATTTTCGTATACATGCAAGTATTTGGAGGTGTTTCAATATACAGTATATCAAAGTATTTTCGTATACATGCAAGTATTTGGAGGTGTTTAAATATACAGTATATAAAAGTATTTTCGTATACATGCAAGTATTTGGAGGTGTTTAAATATACAGTATATCAAAGTATTTTCGTATACATGCAAGTATTTGGAGGTGTTTCAATATACAGTATATCAAAGTATTTTCGTATACATGCAAGTATTTGGAGGTGTTTCAATATACAGTATATCAAAGTATTTTCGTATACATGCAAGTATTTGGAGGTGTTTCAATATATCTGAAAGCATCGTAAAGTGTGTCCCGTTGTGCTCCCCCTAGGTGTACTACCCTGTGCGTCATCACCTTGTGCAGCACATGATCAGTGCAATGCAGCGTCTGGGCTTCACTCCCAGTGTCACCATTGAACAGAGGAAGCTGGCCGTCGACCTGGCCGAGGTGGTCATCAAGTGGGAGCTGCAGAGGATCAAGGAGCAGCAGGTTTGGACACAGGACACACACACAGGACACTCACAAGCACACAGTAAAATACTTAATAGACATACAGTGCATTCAGAAACTATTCAGACCCCTTCACTTTTTCCACATTTTGTTACATTACAGCCGGGTTCTAAAATAGATCATATTCATTCTTTTCCTCATCCATCTACACACAAAAGCCCATAATGGCAAACTGAAAACAGGTTTGTGGAATTTGTGCACATTTATAAAAAAAAAATTATATATATATATATATATATATATATATATATATATATATATATATTACATTTACATCCATCACTGCATCATCCATGAGAGAGACATCCTCATTTGTACATAGAACACATATCTAAAAAAATCAAATATAATACATAACAGTAAACTGTTGTAGATTGGTATGGCCGCCCCTGCATGGTAAAATACTGGAGTGTCTTTCCAGCTGGAGTCGGAGGCTGACCCGGTGGCCAGTGGAGAGGGGACCAGTGGGGCTGTGGCCGGGGCGTCTGGAGGGGTGAAGAGGGGTCTCTCTGTGGAGGCAGGTGTGGCGGGGGCGGGACAGGACGTGAAGAGGTTCCGCACCGCCGCGGGAACAGCTGTCGCTGCTGCCGCGGTAACGACAAACGCCAACAGCAACTGACACCAAAACTCAATTCAGTGTTGAATATTTAATTTTTTTTTTTTTTTTTTTTATTATTTTATACTTTTTTTTTTTTTTTTGCAATATCAGTTCTCCAATGAACATTTTCACTGTTTTATATTTGTGGGAGATGTGGGTGTACCTTTTTAGAGCACTTGTTTGAGCGAGAATTTTGGTGGGTAGTAAGCAGGGTCTAGTTTCTCATCATCAGTGGAATCTGCATTCACAGTCTTAGGCCTTAACCCAGAATCAGGCCATGTCATACTGTTTTTCTTATGATGATGCCTTGTCTCTCTGTGTGCCTGTGTGCCTGTGTGCCTGTGTGCCTGTGTGCCTGTGTGCCTGTGTGCCTGTGTGTGCCTGTGTGTGCCTGTGTGTGCCTGTGTGTGCCTGTGTGTGCCTGTGTGTGCCTGTGTGTGTGTGTGCCTGTGTGTGCCTGTGCGTGTGTTAAGCCGTTGGGTCGGAGCCAGTCCGTGCCAGGAACAGAGTCTCTGCTGACCAAACCAGTGGAAAAACAACACACCGACACTGTGGTCAACTTCCTCATCAGGATCGCCTGCCAGGTTAGCTCTCCCTCCCTCCCTCCCTCTCTCTAGCGCACGCACGCACGCACGCACGCACGCACGCACACACACGCGCGGCCTCGAGACACTTTTGGGGGAAAAAAATAGCTCAGCAAGGAGACTCCCTGGTCCAAATCGCCTGCCAGGTAGAACACACACCTGTCCTCTGGTAGGACACATCTGGTGGCTGTCCTCAAGGCGTCCTTTACACACACACACACACACACACACACACACACACACCGCTGTCTCCATTCTGCAGTGACTGACGTCCTTGGTTGTCCAGGTGGGCCGATCTGGAACAGAGAGATGAGTCACCCTCACCATATTGATTTAAGTAGGCTGGTAAAGGGACATTTCTCACAAACACTAAATTGTGTGTGTGTGTGTGTGTGTGTGTGTGTGTGTGTGTGTGGCTTAAGTAGACTACCCATTTGCTACTTGGTTTAGAATGAAATCTCCCTTTTACGATTAGCGCAGTCTATCGTGACGCTGATCTTGTCTATGATGATGAGGATGATTTGGTCTCCTAGGTGAACGACAGTGCCAACGTTGCCGGGTCTCCAGGAGAGCTTCTGTCGCGGCGCTGCGTGAGCCTGATGAAGACGGCCCTCAGACCAGACATGTGGCCCAAGGCAGAGCTCAAACTGCAGTGGTTCGACAAGCTCCTCCTGACCGTGGTGAGACACTCAGACGCTACCGTATAATCACATCACACATTATAATACGACGTTGTAACTTAGATCAAGACTCTCTACATGTTATACCAAGACGTTACAACTTATAGCAAGACTCTACACATTATAACAAGACATTATAACTTATAACAAAGACTCTACATGTTATAACAAGACTCTACATGTTATAACAAGACTCTACATGTTATAACAAGACTCTACATGTTATAACAAGACTCTACATGTTGTAACAAGACTCTACACATTGTAACAAGACTCTACACGTTATAACAAGACATTATAACTTATAACAACTCTACATGTTATACCAAGACATTATAACTTATATCAAGACATGTTATAACAATAAACCAGAAACCCCAACACCCAGGCAGGCACTGTCATTATTACTTGACAAAGTTAGGTAGAAAGTTGCTCCTGGGAGATTTGATTCTCTCCTCCTAAGCTGTGGTGGTCCCGAGGGCCGACCGGGGAAGTCAGTTGTTTGGCCTAAGCTCCATGTTGTTGGTCCTCTGGGAGGGTGTGTGTGTGTGTGTGTGTGTGTGTGTGGCTGTGGCGTGGCGTGGCGTGGCGGGGGGGGGGTCCTGCTCTAAGCTCCGTCCCGGCAGTGTGTCTCTCGTGTTCAACGCTCCGACTCATTTGTTGTTCTTATCGGTAATCCGCTGAGTGGCGCCGTGACGACGAAACAACGACAGGGGAGAGATAAGAAGTAGCAGTCCACTTCCTGTAAAACTTCCTAGCTGCCCCGCCCCTCCCTCCCATCCTACTTTCCATCTTTCTTCCTCCACTATCTGCCTCCCTTTTTGTCTCCGTTTTTTTCAATTACTCTCTTTCTTTTTTCCTTACCCGTCCTCACCTAAACCTTTTCTTAATCCCTCTATCACCCACTTCTTGTCCTCTTTTTCCTCTTTTCTATCTCTTCCGTCTCTCCTACCCTAAACGTCTTATCGTCCCTTTCTCCATCCCTCCCTTTATTTTCGCTCCTTTCTTTCTCCCTTTCTTTTTCTCGTTCAAACTGATCTCTTCATTTCTTTTCTTTCTCTTTAATTGTAGCGTTTTTCCTTCGTCCCTCCATTCATTTTCTCCTTCTCTCCATCCCCTTTTGTTGTTCTTTTCTTCCGCTCCTCGCCCCCTTCTCTCATGTACTCATCTATCCTAGTCCCCTCTCCTCTCTCTGTCCTTCTTGCCCATCCCCCCATCCTTCTCTCTCAGGTTATTATTCAGCAGCTGAGACAAGGTAATCACCTCAAGGCTGCTATGTTATGTCTCCTCCTCTGCTGGTTCTGTACAGCGGATGACTGCACACACCCTGTGGACCGCTCTCTCTCTCTCTCTCTCTCTCTCTCTCTCTCTCTCTCTCTCTCTCTCTCTCTCTCTCTCTCTCTCTCTCTCTCTCTCTCTCTCTCTCTCTCTCTCTCTCTCTCTCTCTCTCTCTCTCTCTCTCTCTCTCTCTCTCTCTCTCTCTCTCTCTCTCTCTCTCTCTCTCTCTCTGTGTTCACCTGCCTTCCTCCTCTGCCCTCGTTCCTCTTCTTAATCCCTGAAGGGGTCTGATAAACAAAGACACACCACACACACCCGTACTCACCCTCACACACACACACACACACACACACACACACGCCCCTCTCCTAAGGGACCATTCGCTACCTGCCCAGCAGTGTTCTTGGGACTAATGAACAGAGCTCCAAATCGGATTTCCTTTTATCATCTCATTGTACTTCACCGCCAGTGATTAAAGAACGTAAAATTAGGGGACACACACACGGACGCACACACACACACACACACAGACACAAAGGTTGTCACGCACACACACACACACACACGCATACACACACAGATACGAAGGTTGCCATGCATGCAAGCGCGCACACTCTCACACACACTCTCACACACACACACACACACACACACACACACACACAAAATTTGCTATGCACCCACAGTATGATCACTCTCATTCTGCCATACCACCTGCAAACCTCAGCACACACACACACACACTGGCATGCCCACACAGTCCGTTTACTCTCGTCCTTCCTTTCCGCCTGCCAACCCGAGTCTCTCTACTCTCACTCACACACACACACACACACACACACACACACACACACACACACACACCCCAGTATCTCCACAGCTCCTTGGGCAGGGCCTCGTTCTGTGTGCCCGCTGTGTCACAGATCGATAGTCCCCCTCAGGCTCCTAACAGAGGGCTTATCACAGAGGTCACCTTGTCCATTAGGCCTGATCAGAGAGGAGATGGGCTGCAGGTTTATCCACAGGCTCATTGTCACACACTGATTGCAATTTAGACCCAAATTAGAAGCTGATGTCGGCCATTGATCTCTGGTTTGTTACGCCCTGGCTTTTGTGTTGAAACATTGCCCTCTCCTTGTTGAGAATTAGAGACACCATGCCACCATTTTTTTCTTTGTCTTCTCTTGTTAGACGGCTGTTGTTTTATTTATTTTTTTTGACAGACTGTCTGTTCTGTTTTCTCTTTCTCACTCTGTCAGTTTATTTCCTCTTCCCTTCTTCTCTCAATCTTGACACTCTCTCTTTCTATCCCTCCCCATCCCTCTCTCTCACTTTCTTTCTTCCCCTCTCCATCCTTCTCTCCTATCCTCTCTCAATCTATCCCTCTCTCATATCCCCCTTCTTTTTTCTCTCTCTCCACTTGCCTTCCTCTTTTTAACCCTCTCCTCCGCTCCCCCCCCCCTCTCAGGAGCAGCCAGCGCAGGCTAACTTCTCCAACATCTGCACGGGTCTGGAGATCCTGTGCTTCCTGCTGACGGTGCTCCAGTCTCCGGCCATCCTGGCCCACTTCCGGCCCCTGCAGAAGGGCATCTCCACCTGCATGACGTGCGGCAACACCAAGGTGCTCCGGGCCGTCCACTCCCTGCTCTCCAGGCTGATGAGCATCTTCCCTACGGAGCCCAGTAAGAACTAACCCTAGCCCTAAACTATAGCCCTAGCCCTAACCCTAGCCCAACATCTAATATACATATATATATATATATATATATATATATATATATATATATATATATATATATATATATATATATATATATATATATATATATATATATAACCCTAACCCACTCCCTGCTCTCCAGGCTGAGTTTTTCCCCACGGAGCCCAGTAAGAACTAACCCTAACCCTAGGCCAGTAAGAACTAACCTAACCCTAAACTATAGCCCTAGGCCAGTAAGAACTAACCCTAACCCTAGGCCAGTAATAACTAACCTAACCCTAAACTATAGCCCTAGCCCTAGGCCAGTAAGAACTAACCTAACCCTAGGCCATTAAGAACTAACCTAACCCTAAACTATAGCCCTAGGCCAGTAAGAACTAACCTCACCCTAGGCCAGTAAGAACTAACCTATAACCTAACCCCAGTAAGAACTAACCTATAACCCTAACCCCAGTAAGAACTAACCTATAACCCTAACCCCAGTAAGAACTAACCTATAACCCTAACCCCAGTAAGAACTAACCTATAACCTAACCCCAGTAAGAACTAACCTATTACCTAACCCCAGTAGGAACTAACCTATAACCTAACCCCAGTAAGAACTAACCTATAACCTAGCCCCAGTAAGTCCGTCTCTGTTACTCTGTCTTTTCCTCCATTTACTCTCTTCCGCTTTTATTCTTTTCCTACCAGATGGAAGGTGATGGAATCTGGAATAAATGAATCAATATGGAGATTATAGTATCCACCTTATGGGCTAATAAGCTATAAGATTCCAATAAATGTAGAGTTTGATTCAATGAATATTATCAAATGAATATGTGAATATGCAGATACATATTAATCAAGTTTGAAGTGTTTCTCTCAGATTCTGGTGAGTGGATATTAACTTTTACCACCTCACTTGATTGAAAAAAAAAAAAAAAAAAAAAAAAAAAAAACGGTATTTCGCCATATTGGATAAGTGAACTGCATAAATAGGGAGATGAGTGTTGCACTTATGCCCGTGCTAAATAGCTCTTGGGCTCATCAAGTAAGTGCATTTAGCTCACCTCAAACTCCCTCTCCTCACAGAAAACAAATGGCCTAGTAAAGAAAAATACATACCTTTTATTTGATTTCCATCTCTGCTGTTATGTTCATTTGTCGTTGGCTTATTGATTCGTTCTTGTTTTAATGCTTCACATGTAAAGCACTTTGAGCTGCGTTTTATCTTTGAAAGATGCTGTATCCATGAAGTGATTTATTGTTTATGTTTCTATAAGACGTCCCGTTAATGTTTTTTGACGTGTCACCTGCTGTTTGTCTGCGTCCTCCGTCCTGGTCAGGTACGTCCACCGTGGCTTCAAAGTATGATGAGCTGGAGTGTCTGTATGCCGCGGTGGGAAAGGTCATCTATGAAGGCCTCACCAACTACGAGAAAGCTACGAGCAGCGCCAACCCCACGCAGCTCTTTGGTGAGAGACATACACACACACACACACACACACACACACACACACACACACACACACACACACACACACACACACACACAGAGAGACGCTTCCCATTGGTTCCCTGAGACACACACGGACACTTCCTATTGGTTCCCTGAGACTCACCCGGACACTTCCTATTGGTTCCCTGAGACTCACACGGACACTTCCTATTGGTTCCCTGAGACTCACACGGACACTTCCTATTGGTTCCCTGAGACACACCCGGACACTTCCTATTGGTTCCCTGAGAGACACACAACACGCGGATACCTCCTATTGGTTCCCTGAGACTCACACAGACACTTCCCATTGGTTCCCTGAGACGCACACGGACACTTCCTATTGGTTCAAACTAGAAACTGAGTCCATGGCAGAGGATCCGTAGGATTCACCTTTGACCTTTTCAGGTGATTCTAGTTTGTCCAGATCTAACTCGCTTTTAATGAATGTGGATTCTACTCTCGACTTCTATAAGCTTTTCTCTCGTTGTCTGTCCTCTGGAGGAGTTCCATTTATATACCCGCATGTCAGGGTATTTTTATACAAAACAAAAAAAAAAGGAGAGAAAATGAACTCTCCATTTACACAAAGACAGCATTTTCACCCCTGAAAGTGATATACACTATCTATTGAAAAAAATATATAAAAGTCTGCTTGAGTCAAGGTGACAGAAACGCCAGCCAAAGAACAATTTAAAAGGTACCGCTATTTAAGACCTGCCTTCCCGAAATGTCCCCCGCTGTTGGTTCAATAAAAAAAAAAGGTATTTCGCTTCCTGCCACCCAGGAAGACGGGGTTTCGGTTACCGGGCGTCGCACAGGGGGCAGTCGAAGACGTCAGTGCTGACATTTAAAACATTTGTCTGGGAGAGAGTGCTGCACCTTAGGGGGGGAAAAACACATTACTCACAGCCCTGCTGCTAGCAAACTTCTGCGTACAGGGTTCTCTCTCTCTCTCACTCACACACACACACACACACACACACACACACACACACACACACACACACGTCCTTGTAGTTGTAAGTTCTGTTCAACTTCACTGTTAGGGGGGCATTCTGGGTCGTGAAGTTCTTTGTAAGCTTTGGTAAACTTTAGCGAAAATGTTTTCTTTATAGTTCGTGCAAGTTTTTTTTGTATTGTAGTATCCGTAAATACGTTGGCTAGTCTTTTACATGTACTGTAGTAGAATCTTATCATATTATTTATGAATTGAAGCGTTACGCATGGTAAATATTAATCACACACAACATTCTAAACAATATAAATATGTAATAACACCTCTTCAGAGGGATACAAACCTCTGTCTTCATCTTTTGCAGTCAGTCATGGTGTTTATAAAACGTTCTTTCTTAGGAGCTATCTCGTTTTCCTGGGGTATTGAGAGTAATGGCACCATGTGCTCTAATCTGGCTCCATGCCTAACGGCACCATGTGCTCTAATCTGGCTCCATGCCTTCCCGCCATCTTGAAACAGAGCTGCAAGTCCTGATTTAGTTTTGTTATTTGTGAATCAAACAAAACGAACATCAAACAACCATCTTACCTCCTCGTCTCCCATCTGTCCTTACTTTCTCTCTCTCTCGCTCTCTCTCTCTCGTTCTCGTTCTCCCTCTCTCTCGCGCTCCCTCTCTCTCTCTCTCTCTCTCTCGCGCTCTCTCTTTCTCTTTCTTCAGGTACCCTGATGATCCTGAAGTCCGCCTGTAGTTACAACCCGAGCTACATCGACCGGCTGATCTCCGTCTTCATGCGCTCATTGCAAAAGATGGTCAGGGAGCACCTGAGTCCACAGCAGGCTGCACCTGGCACAGCAGAGACCAGCACAGGTACACACACACACACACACACACACACACACCCTGCACAGCAGAGACCAGCATAGGTAGACACACACAAACACACGCACAGCAAAGACCTGCACAGGTAGAGCTGGAGACACACACACACACACACTTAAACAACAATTCATTATAAATTCGCACACACATAGAAAACACACTCACACCGACGCATTCACACCCAGACGGGATGACTGGAATGTCTCACTAATTGCCGCCCAATCGGAGGACTACGAAAGAAAGGACACACACATTGGACGGTAGACCCCCCCCCCCCCCCAGTGAGCGAGCCAGCCCCCAGTGCTCCCAGTATATCTCTTACCTCCTCCCTAATGTATCAGAGGCTCCAGTTACTTCTCTCTCTCTCTCAGGGTCTCTTCGTGCTCTGCCGACCCCAGAGGAGAGGCCCGCTGACTGGGCTAGTGTGTGCTGAAAGACCCCTAAGAGCTCCATGAAAACCCTAATCTCTCTTTCACTGACTTTTACTGGCTTTACGCTCTCGCACACACACACACACACACACACACGGACACACACATGGCCTATTGTGTAAAGTAGCAGGGGGAAGCATCCATGTCAGACCACCTGCTAACGTCAGCTCCTTGTAACGTCAACCGGCACACGATGAATGGAAAGCCAGGTTGTATGGCTGGAAGGTAGAGAGAGAGAGAGAGAGAGAGAGAGACCACATGGTGAGAGAGTGGAGGCCAGTCACAATGAAGGTGTGTGTGCTTTGACTGCTGTATCCATGAAGGACACAAACACACGTGTGCACACACACACACACAAATACACACGTCCAGTAAAAGCCTTGTTCTAATATGTCTGGCTCTTAAGCGTCAGGTAGATATATTAAGCAGACAGGGTCCTTCTCAGGGATTGTTCCGGAAGGTCTGGTTCCCTCTCTCCACTGGTCCTATTATGTCTCAGTGTCACCCTGTCCCCAGCCAATCAGATAACCACTTTTCCTCGTGGGCAGCCAATCAGATAGGCTTGTGGCGATGACCGTAAGGCCTGATGAGATTGGACTACCCTGAGGGTTTGAAAGGTCAGCTGTTTGGATAAGGATGTGATGTTGACTGTGGTCATTTTACAGGGAGGAAATAGATGTAGTACTTTTTCTTACATTTGTCCGTTGGAAAAAGCAGAATCAGCATGAGTGTAATTCCTGTTTCTCCCCCCCCCCGAAGAAAATCTATGAGCGGGAAAAAAAAAATCTGTGAATATGTGCCTGGTGACCAAACCATGGAATAAGAAACACATTTGGAGAGGCTTCTAATCTGTTGGCGTTATCCACAGTAAGGCTATTAGGATGAGGTGCTTCAGCCTGGCTAGGAAGGTGCTGTGTCTGCTCACTGAGATGTTATCAAGGCTGGAGGTTAGCCGGTTAACAACGGTGTGTGTGTGTGTGTGTGTGTGTGTGTGGGGGGGGGGGGGGGGGGGGGGGGGCACGTTGATGTGAGCCCTGTCTTTTCCTTGGCTCTGATGCTATCCCGTTAAACGGGCCCTCCGGTTCCGGTAGGGTTATCAGACCCTACAGCAAACACCTGGGCTCTGCCTTTGTCCCAGTTCCAAAGGACCGGACCTGGGTCGTTGATGTGATCTTGGGAAAGGCTTTTCTCTCTGCCGTGGTCTCCAGAGGAGTACACAACGGATGCAATCGTTTCGTAGGCGTTTCGAACAAGCATAGCTGAGTTATCTGGGAAGATAGACGTTCTCTTAGCTCTAGTGTGTACGTGGAACACTGTTACCGTGGGGATGCGTTTTCTAGTGTGTTCTCCATGCTCCGAGTACAAAGGGTCGCAGGTCAAGAGAGCCCCCCATTTTCTTCTTATTTTCTGCAGCTCCTCGACCTGTTCATGATTTGTGTGACCTTTGCCCTTTGACCCCCCCCACCTCCACAGTCACCAGTGAGCTGGTGATGCTGAGCTTGGACCTGGTGAAGACGCGGCTGTCGGTGATGAGCATCGAGATGAGGAAGAACTTCATCCAGGTCATCCTCACCTCGCTCATTGAGAAGTCGCCCGACGCCAAGATCCTCCGCGCGGTGGTGAAGATCGTGGAGGAGTGGGTGAAGAACAACTCCCCAATGGCCGCCAACCAGGTGAGACTGAGGGCCAGGCACAGAGAGAGAGAGGGCAACGCCAACATGGCCGCCAGCCGTGTCAGACAGGCCGCGAGGGCAAGAGAGGAAGAGTTCATCTCCAACATGGCTACCAGTGAGAGACAGACAGCCAGGCCCAGAGAGAGTCAGTACAACGCCAACATGGATACCAAAGACAGACAGACAGCCAGGCCCAGAGAGAGACAGTACAACTCCAACATGGCTACCAGTGAGAGACCGACAGCCAGGCCCAGAGAGAGTCAGTACAACTCCAACATGGATACCAAAGACAGACAGACAGCCAGGCCCAGAGAGAGACAGTACAACTCCAACATGGATACCAAAGACAGACAAACAGCCAGGCCCAGAGAGAGACAGTACAACTCCAACATGGATACCAAAGAAAGACAGACAGCCAGGCCCAGAGAGAGACAGTACAACTCCAACATGGATACCAAAGACAGACAAACAGCCAGGCCCAGAGAGAGACAGTACAACTCCAACATGGCCGCCAATGAGAGACAGACGGCCAGGCACAGAGCGAAAAAGCCTGCTAGACAGACAGACAGACAGGTAATACATTACACCTCTATCCATCCCTCCATCCCTCTCTTTTTCTTACTATTCTCTCCATCCTTCCATCCCTCTCTTCCCCCTCCTCTTCTATCCATCCTTCCATCCCTCTCTCCATCCTTCCATCCCTCTCTCTTCCCCCCTCCCCTTCTATCCATCCTTCCATCCCTCTCTCCATCCTTCCATCCCTCTCTCCATCCTTCCATCTCTCTCTCTTCCTCACCGCTCCGTTCTTCCATCTCTTTCTCCCTCCAGATGCCTAACATCAGGGAGAAGTCCATCCTGCTGGTGAAGATGATGACGTACGTCGAGAAGCGTTTCCCTGACGACCTTGAGTTGAACGCCCAGTTCCTAGACCTCGTTAGCTACGTCTACAGGTAATGAATGATCTGGCTGCGGGGGCCGACGGCCGCTAGCACCTTCTCCCTGCCGTCCATCCATCTCTCAGGGGGTGGGGGGGTGGAGAGACGAAAAGAAAAGCAAAGAGAGTAAGGAGTAGGGGGAAAAGGAAAAAGAAGGGGGGGGGGGGGGGGGGGTGGGGGGGGGGTGAGGGGCAGGATGTTTAGATCAAAAGTGTGTCAGACTCTGTCCACCCCAGCGACTGAACTTCCCAGTGTGGTTTCACAAAATGAAAACAAGCAGTCGAGCCCCTTCAGGGACGACATGGGACCATGTTAAAGACAGCATTCAGCAGCTGCTCCCTAACGAGATAGGACACGGTAATGACAAACGGAACCACCTCAACGGGGACGAAGTCTTTTTAACGCTCTCTCTCTCTCTCTCTACCTCTCTCTCTCTCTCTCTCTCTCTCTACCTCTCTCTCTCTACCTCTCTCGCTTTCTCGCTCTCTCGCTCTACACCCCCCCCCCTCGCCCCAAAACGTTCAGTTCCACCTGTCGTCTCCTCGTTGCGTCCACAGATTTTAAAACCTCGTCAGTGGACTGACACTTCTGCTGGGATCTACATGTTTAGAGGCGCTGAGGTGGAACCTTTTTGATAGCCTGTCTGTTCATGAGCAGCCATACTTACGTTTGTTAATTAGTTCATATCAATGTCGGAGTTGAGGTACGGGTCCGAAATGCTTTTTGAGAGAGATTCAGACACAAAAACCACACCTATATCGTATTTTTCACGTTGTAACTGATTTGCGTTGATTCAGATCTTTGATTCCACATTTTTTTTATTTTTTTATATTTTTTGGGGGGGGGGGCGGTCCAATCAGAGATGAGAGCCTGTCAGGAAGTGACATCACATCGAAGCTGGAGCCCGCCTTCCTGTCCGGGTTGCGTTGCGCCCAGCCGCTGATCCGGGCCAAGTTCTTCGAGGTGTTTGACCAGTCAATGAAGAGACGCGTCTATGAGAGGCTCCTCTACATCTGCTGCTCCCAGAACTGGGAGGCTATGGGAACACACTTCTGGATCAAACAGTGCATCGAGGTAACAGACAGACATTACACTAAACGTTCAGCTATAAGAGACAGACATTACACTAAACGTTCAACTATAAATAACATAGATAGATAGATAGATAGATAGATAGATAGATAGATAGATAGATAGATAGATAGATAGATAGATAGATAGATAGATAGATAGATAGATAGATAGATAGATAGATAGATAGATAGATAGATAGATAGATAGATAGATAAACATAATATAACTATAACGCTGTTATACATCATTATGGAGGTAAACTATAAGGGAGAGACATTACAGAAGATACCCTGTTAGATAAACCAGAAAAATATGTATAACTTCAATAAAACTTGTTTTCCCTGGATTGAGATCCGTTTCTTGTTTAATTTCATATCCTGCTGTCTCTTCCAATCTTTTGTCAAATATATGCTTTACCGTACGCAAACGTGTGTGTGTGTGTCTCTCTGTCTCCTCAGCTGCTCCTGGCGGTGTGTGAGCGGGGTGGCGTCATCGGGACCAGCTGCCAGGGTTCCATGTTACCCTCCATCACAAACGTCATCAACCTCGCCGACAGCCACGACAGAGCCGCCTTCGCCATGGCAACGCACGTCAAGCAGGAGCCCCGCGAGAGGGAGAACAGCGAGACCAAGGAGGAGGTGAGACACACACACAGACACTCTTTTATTGGTTGAGAGCATGTGCCTCTTGTTTTTGTCACACAAACACACACACACACACACACTCACTGACAAACATACAAACACAGTCCCTGTTATTTTGGTGCCGTGTTAACACAACGTATTTTGTTCATCTGTCAATGAGGAAAACTCCAATCCCTGAAGACCTCTCTCTGTCTTCTCTCTTTCCTTCTCATTTTCTTTCTCTCCTCTCCTTTTCATTTTCCTTCTCTCCCCCCTCCCTCTCCTCTCCAGGATGTGGAGATAGACATAGAGCTTGCCCCAGGCGACCAGACGGCCCTCCCCAAGACCAAGGAGCAGGGGGAGAGGGACGCAGGGAACCAGCTGCACATGCTCACCAACCGCCATGACAAGTTCCTAGACTCCCTACGTGAAGTCAAGGTCAGACTCCACACTCATCATATCTGAGCTACCGTCCCAGGCAGCCTTTTAATAGTCCTCATTTAATAAACGGGTGTATATCGGCCCTTTAATTCAATGTTTTTAATAGTCCTCATTTAATAAACGGGTGTATATCGCCCCGTTAATTCAATGTTTTAATTGCACTACAACCTCTCGGACTGTAACACGTGTTTTAATTCGATTCGATTGTTTTAATTCGATGTTTTATTCTTTTTATGTGTGTGTCTCTATCAGACGGGGGCCCTGCTGAACGCTCTGGTCCAGCTGTGTCACATCTCCACCCCGCTGGCTGAAAGGACCTGGGTCCAGCTCTTCCCCCGCCTCTGGAAGATCCTCTCCGACCGACAGCAACACGTGAGCAGGGTCAAAGGGCGTTCCCAGGGTTTCTGTCGGAATCATTCAACAGAGTAATAAACACACATTTGGTGAAATATGGGCGAAGAAAACCAGCTTGTAGGGCTTAGAATTTATAAAATGATGATACAAACAAATGTACAAATATTTTTTGTCATTTGAAAAATGAGAGGAATCACTGTTGAGAAGGACAAAACTCTCTGATCATAACCAAGTCCATGAAATGGCTTCCTAGACAATGATAGGTATGGCGGGAGATTAATATTTCCTAGGGGTGGTCAGCTTACATGTAAGCGTGTTGTCACGGCGACAGCCGGGTCAGAGGTCGTGAGTCTCCACGGCAACGCGTTGTCATCAGTCACCTTGATCGCACTTCAGAGTGAGTCTTGTGTTGCCGGCTACGGGTCACCTGGTCTGACACACACACACACACACACACACACACACACACACACACGGGCTAAATTGGACACAAACACACACATACGTGTACACACACAGCGTCATACAGTGAAGAGTTAAATTGGACACAAACACACACACACACACTAACAAACAGCACATCGCAACACACTGTGAATAGACAGATTATTTTTTTTCTTGCTGACACACCGACCTGTTATACACGAAAAGTTTCATGGTGTTCTTGATTTCTGTCCTCTTCAGACTTTTCTACTTATGAAATTCTCTATTGGCTACGGCCTCTCTCTCTGTCTCTCACACACACAGACACACACACACACACACACCCCTGCTTGCGTGCCCCTCTCCTCTTCTGCGTCGGCCAGCCGGCAGACAGTCAGCTTGACCTTGACAGTCCCATTTCTGTCTTAAAACATGCAGTTCCCCTTAACGAGGACGGATTCATTTATGCAAAACTATGGAATCCAGCCAGCCAGCCAACCAACCAACCAGCCAGCCAGCCAGCCAGCCAGCGAGAGAGGAAGAGAAGGAAAAAGGAATCACACACGTGACAAGTTTAATGAACCAAATGCCTTTGGTATTAAGGAGCTTGTTGAAGGCTCCTGATTTGAAGTGATTGAGCTATTCGAAATGAGAAGCCGCCAGAAATAGACGGCTGCTCGCCTGACCACGGCGTCTGCTCGTCAGCGAGGGGCATCCAGTCACAAATGTATTATTCACACACGGCCACGTGGCATGGGCCAGGCGGCAGCCGTGGAGGAATCCGTTTTCAGGGCCCCGGATTGAGTCGTTTTTGTTTCTTTCTTTATTTCCTGCGGTGGGCGGGGGGGGGGTCGCCGTGAATAGCGCGCGGGCGCTCTCCGATTTGGTTTGTAGCTGGTGTGACTCATTGGCCCGTCCCAAACGCGGCTAAATAAAAGTGACCATCAGGGCGCTGATGACCCGCGGCCCTTTGAATATCCAGCACGGCCGTGAGGGATTTAGACGGCATGTCTGTGGTCTTCCCAGTGGCTCGAAGCTGCAAAGCGCTAGCTGCAGCTTAAAAGCTTAAATCAGATATGAAACCATAATTATCGGTCTATCCCTAGTCGTAACCTCTCTAGCTTTGTGCCCAGATCTGTTCTTTAATCGTTTAAGTAATTGCAGTTTTACACTTTCGTAAATTGACAATATCCCAAATAGTCCGTTTGGTGACGTCATGTAAGCAGAAAAATATATGTATTTGGATATAATGAGCTTCAATCCATCAAATAAGTCAAAAGGCAACCGATAAATAAATAATACAATGTGAACGCCCAAACTAACAGACAATCCCCCCTCCCCCCCTCAATGTCCTGCCCCCCCCCCCCTCCTTTCCAGGCCCTGTCTGGCGAGATGAGCCCCTTCCTGTGCAGCGGCTCCCACCAGGCCCAGCGCGACTGCCAGCCCAGCGCCCTCAACTGCTTCGTGGAGTCCATGTCCCAGTGCGTGCCCCCTATCCCCATCCGGCCGTGCGTCCTCAAGTACCTGGGCAAGACCCACAACCTGTGGCTACGCTCCACCTTGATGCTGGAGCAGCAGGCTCTGGAGAAGGGCCTCAGTCTGCACAGCAAGCCCAAGCAGAGCACCGCCGAGCTCTACGAGCAGGAGAGCATCACCCCGCCACAACAGGTACCATGGTAACCGCGCCGAAGGAGGGTTTACATCGTGTTTATTTTTTTCAAAGAATGATAGATATATATATATATATTTATTTATTTATTTTGATGAAGTGTTTTCTGTGTCAGGGCCCCGATTGTTGAAGACATTTCATCTCGGTTTACCATCCATCCACTATGAAGGTGAATCTAACTCCAAGTCCTTTCTCCGCTTTGCCTCAGGAGATTCTGGACTCGCTGGCAGAGCTGTACTCTCTGCTGCAGGAGGAGGACATGTGGGGGGGGTTGTGGCAGAAGAGGTGCAAGTTCCCCGAAACGGCCACCGCCATCGCCTATGAACAGCACGGCTTCTTTGAACAGGTGAGGCTCTTCAGAACAGGGAAGCTTCTTTGAACAGGTGAGGCTCTTCAGGACAGGGAAGCTTCTTTGAACAGGTGAGGCTCTTCAGAACAGGGAAGCTTCTTTGACCAGGTGAGGCTCTTCAGAACAGGGAAGCTTCTTTGACCAGGTGAGGCTCTTCAGAACAGGGAAGCTTCTTTGACCAGGTGAGGCTCTTCAGAACAGGGAAGCTTCTTTGACCAGGTGAGGCTCTTCAGGACAGGGAAGCTTCTTTGACCAGGTGAGGCTCTTCAGAACAGGGAAGCTTCTTTGACCAGGTGAGGCTCTTCAGGACAGGGAAGCTTCTTTGACCAGGTGAGGCTCTTCAGGACAGGGAAGCTTCTTTGACCAGGTGAGGCTCTTCAGAACAGGGAAGCTTCTTTGACCAGGTGAGGCTCTTCAGGACAGGGAAGCTTCTTTGACCAGGTGAGGCTCTTCAGAACAGGGAAGCTTCTTTGACCAGGTGAGGCTCTTCAGAACAGGGAAGCTTCTTTGAACAGGTGAGGCTCTTCAGAACAGGGAAGCTTCTTTGACCAGGTGAGGCTCTTCAGGACAGGGAAGCTTCTTTGACCAGGTGAGGCTCTTCAGGACAGGGAAGTAGGCACAGAGAGAATGGAGAACTTAAACAGGTCCGTTGTGCTTGAAACCGAGCAAAAATATTTATTTGGAAGAAAAAAAACACGGTTGTGTCGTTATGGTGACAGATGGTATCTGTCAATAAAATCAGTGTCAATGCTGATTCAATTTGCTCGTGTGTATGCTAATTCAGGAATAGATTGACAGTTAAGAGCAGATAAAACAGTTTCATGAGCAGACAAGACAGTTGCTTACTATTGCGTGTGTTTTGACAGACCCAGGAGACCTATAAAAGTTACTAAGTAGTGTGTGTGTGTGTGTGTGTGTGTGTGTGTGTGTGTGTGTGTGTGTGTGTGTGTGTGTGTGTGTGTGTGTGTGTGTGTGTGTGTGTGTGTGTGTGTGTGTGTGTGTGTGTGTGTGTGTGTGTGTGTGTGTGTGTGTGTGTGTGTGTTGACAGGCCCAGGAGAGCTATGAGAAGGCCATGGAGAAAGCCAGGAAGGAACACGAGAGGAGCAGTGCCTCACCCGCCATCTTCCCTGAATACCAGCTCTGGGAGGACCACTGGATACGGTGAGACACACACACACACACACACACATATTCACACAAACACTACCTGACTGTGGTTTCCTTTCATCTTAACCTTTGACCTTTGTCCATAGCTGTTCCAAGGAGCTCAACCAATGGGAGCCTCTGACGGAGTACGGCCAGTCCAAGGGTCACTCCAACCCGTACCTGGTGCTGGAGTGTGCATGGAGGGTCTCCAACTGGGCCGCCATGAAGGAGGCTCTGGTGCAGGTGAAGAAGAAACACACACACACACACACACACACACACACACACACACACACACACACACACACACACACACACACGTCTCTCTCTGCGGCTGGGAGGTGAATGTATTGGCCTCCTGTGTAGTGAAACGGAATGGAGACGGGCTGAGGGACTCTTATAGGAGCTGACACCGAAGAAAGGGTTCCGCTTCCTCCCTCCCTCCCTCTCTCTCCGTCTCTCTCTCTGTGTGTGTGTGTGTGTGTGTGTGTGTGTGTGTGTGTGTGTGTGTGTGTGTGTGTGTGGTGTTACTGGTTCTTCCAGGATTGTCCAGTCAAGCAGACGTCCCTGAGGCTGTTGGTGTCGTGGTTAATTCAACCAGCCTTTCTAATCAATATCAGGCTTTTCTCCGTTCCAGCTGTGTGTGTGTGTGTGTGTGTGTGTGTGTGTGTGTGTGTGTGTGTGTGTGTGTGTGTGTGTGTGTTTGTGTGTGTTCGAACGTGCGTTTCTTCCTCACCGGCACCAGCGCCCCTTTTTCTGTGTGTGTGTGTGTCTCTCTCTCTCTCTGACAGGCTGGCTAGTTTGCCCATAAAAGCCCTGTCAGTATGAGTCAGATATTGAGCAGGCAGTAGTGAAGGGCTGCTGTTGTTTGTCTACTTAGAGTCAACACCATGGGGTTGTCATACTGGGCCCCCACACACACACACACACACACACACACACACACACACACACACACACACACACTCTCTCTGGGTGGAGTAGCATGCACACTATTGCTTACCTGAAGACATAGTGTATGCTGTTGTATGAATCTAATCTTGTGTGTGTGTGTGTGTGTGTGTGTGTGTGTGTGTGTGTGTGTCTCCAGGTGGAGCTGAGCTGTCCTAAAGAGATGGCCTGGAAGGTGAACATGCACAGGGGCTACCTGGCCATCTGCCACCCAGAGGAGCAGCAACTCAACTTCATCGAGAGGCTGGTGGAGATGGCCTCCAGCCTGGCCATACGGGAGTGGAGGAGGCTGCCTCACATAGTGTCCCATGTACACACACCCCTGCTGCAGGTCTGACACACACACACACACACACTCTTACACACACAGACACACTCTTACACAGACACCCACACTTACACAGACACATGCTGCTGAAACCATCTTTATCAAAATAAGTGGTACTTGAAAAGAAGCTGCCAACAAAACTGTCAAGTCAAGAGAAATCTCTCTCTCTCTCTCTCTCTCTCTCTCTCTCTCTCTCTCTCTCTTGTGCTGAAAGCTCTCTTATTGGTCAGGAGAGTATAGAGAAGGACAAATTACATTTTTAGACAGACAAACAAAGATGATGGATGGATGAAGAGGGGAAAATGAGGGATAGGGGATTATTGAAGGGGGAGAGAGAGCTATAGAGGCAGCAAAATAGGAAGAGGAAAAGATGGATATGAGAGAAAAGAGGAGAAGGAGGAAAGAGAGAGAAACTGAGACAGAAAGAGAAAAGAAAAGCATGAGAAACGGAGAAAAAGAGAGGAACTGAGACAGAAAGAGAAAAGAAAAGCAAGAGAGAAAGAAAGAAAGAAAGAGAGAGAAAGAAAGAAAGAGAGACATAGAAAAGAGCCGCCAAGCTTGTGGAGGCCGTAATGACTTTTCCTCTGTCAGATAGCAGGTGATGAAATACTTGCAGCAGATTCACATTTACGTGATGAATGGCCCGCCGCAATGAGCTTTATTAATTGGCCATCTGCAAGATATTCCCTGATAATTGGGGGGCGAGAGACTTATGTTGGATTGCCTCATTTATTTTGTTTCGGAAGAATTGGAAATGTGGGAAAGTCCTCGGAACTGATTCAAGACATTTATCTTTTCAAAGCAGGACCATTTTTGGTTGGTTAGTTGCTTTGTTTGTCATCCACTGTGTGTGCGCGTGGGGGGGATGCGTAGTCCCATCCAATACTTGAGCTAGCATGGCTTCTTTTTCGTTGAAAATAAACCCATTAACTCTTCGTTCTTTTTCAGACTCTCCAACCTCAATGACGCTTTACCTCCTACCTATCTAACCATGTACCAGCACACAGAGGTTTCAAATCAAGCCTGCATCTAATCCCAGCCCCCTCCTACAATAGGAGAGCCACAAATCCTCAGCCACAGTATTGATCGCCAGCTTTAGTATTAATATCGATGGATGGCTTGCTGTTATTAGCCTCAAATAAGAGCGATTGATTGGTGGGGAAGTTAGCTAAAGCAGATTCAAAGCGATCAATAAACTCATGGGCGGCCCACACCTATCATCCTCCCATCTCCAATCTTCCGTCTCTCTTTTCTGAATTATCTTCAATAGGTCATTAGATAATAAAGTCAAGTCATTTTTCTTGAGATGGACAGACCATAATATGCCTGTCCAGGGAGGTAACTAGGGGAGTAAGTCTTGTGTGATGCGTCTATTAAGCGCCGAGTCTTGAGATTTCGGGGTTTAACCAATCAGAAGTCCTAAGCCCTGTGATACAGTCAGGTTGATGACACTGGGATTGGTTGGAGGGTGGAGACACGGTGATCTTTGATTGGCCGCTGCTAAAATAAAGACCCGGTCTCACACACTCACAGTGCTTATAAGATGGCTGCCCTCAACGCCTCTCTCTCTCTCTCTCTCTCTCTCTCTCTCTCTCTCTCTCTCTCTCTCTCTCTCTCTCTCTCTCTCTCTCTCTCTCTCTCTCTCTCTCTCTCTCTCTCTCTCTCTCTCTCTCTCTCTCTCTCTCTCTCTCTCTCTCATTATGGCTTGTCTTCACACTTTTATTGGACCCTCCAGTCATATTCTGAGTCGAATAAACAGTTTTTTTATTACTGAATGAATCTTACTATATGCAAAGGAGTCTTGGAGATTGGTATTTTCTGAAGATTGGAGAATTCTAATCTTTACTTTCCTCTCCCTTTTTCCTCCTTCCCCCGTCCATCTCTCGCTCCCCCCCCCCCCCCCCCCCCCCCCCCCCCCCCCCCCCCCCCCCCCAGGCGGCCCAGCAGATCATCGAGCTCCAGGAGGCGGCCCAGATCAACGCGGGTCTGCAGCCCGCCAACCTGGGCCGGAACACCAGCCTCCACGACATGAAGACGGTGGTGAAGACCTGGAGGAACCGCCTCCCCATAGTGTCTGATGACCTGTCTCACTGGAGCAGCATCTTCATGTGGAGGCAGCACCACTACCAGGGTGAGACACACAGACGCGCACACACACACAGACGCACACACACGCACACACACACAGACGCACACACACACACACACATACACACTGTCTCACTGGAGCAGCATCTTCATGTGGAGGCAGCACCACTACCAGGGTGAGACACACACGCACACACACACGCGCACACACACACACACACACACACACACACACACTGTCTCACTGGAGCAGCATCTTCATGTGGAGGCAGCACCACTACCAGGGTGAGACACACACACACACACACACACACACACACAGACCGTGAAAAGACAGGAACAGGTGCTTGCACAAAAACAGTGTGTCCCTTTAACTCCCTGCCTTCCGCTCCCTTTCTCCGTTACACTTCCTGTTCTCCTCTCTCTCTCACACACACACACACACACACACACACACACACACACACACACACATGCAGGTGTATAATTGGATACTTGTATCGAAGATAACTTTTCTGCTTCCAGCAAATACTTTGGGAATATAATTGACACACACCCACACACACCTGTGTGCTAGTCTCTCTCTCACACACACACACACACACACACACACACACACACACACACACACACACACACACCCCTACCTGTATGCTAGTCTCAGGATGTGGTCCGTCTGAAAGGCCAGTGAGCAGATCCCCTCTGGCTCTCTGTACCTTCCCAAATGTCAGCTCTCCAAAGAACGCTCCTCCCTCGCTGCAGGACGTGGACAGCAAACACACACACACACACACACACACACACAGTGCAATATGTATATTTGTTGAATCACACACTCGCATATACAAACTCACATAACTGTGGTCTGCAGGATGCATTTTATTATGCACACTTTAATACACACACGCACATACTCACGCACGTACGTGCTCTCCTGCAGAGACTTTAAAGTATTTTGCAGAGGCAGGTACCACAGACTGCAGTGTGTGTCCCATTGCTGTGACCTGATATGATAGACACTATTTGTTTCTGACACTCCTCAAATTATGTATTCAATTCAGAGAATAAGCTCTCTCTCTCCTACAAACTTCAGACTTATATATTGCTTTCATTTGTCAAATGATATAATGTAACTTCTTCTTTCGCTGTTCCTCCTGTTAAAAACATTGTCATCAGTAGAGTTTTATGTGTTACATTGAACAATGGTTTTATGTTTCATAACCACTGAGAACAATGTTTTTAAGTGGTAAAACTCTACTGATAACAGTGGTTTTATGTGTTAAAACTACTGAACAATGGTTTCATGTGTTAAAACTTTACTGTAACAATGTTTTCATGTGTTAACTTTACTGATAATGTTTTTGTGTTAAAACGTTACAGAGACCAATCTTTTTATTTGTTAACTTGTTTGTTAAACTTTACTGAGAACAGTAGTTTTATGTGTTAACTTTGATAACAATATTCTTACGTGTAAAAGCTCTACTGATACCAATGGTTTTACGTGTTCAAACTTTGATAACAATATTTTGATGTCTTATAGCTCTGCTGATACCAATGGTTTTATGGTTTCAAGTGAAAATGGCGATTCTCATGGCTCTGTTTCTCTTTGCAGCCATCGTGACCGTGTACGAGACCAACACACAACATGACCCCAACACCAATAACGCTATGCTGGGGGTCCATGCCTCGGCCTCTGCCATCATTCAGTACGGCAAGATCGGACGCAAACAGGTACCAGAACCATGGCCTTAACAAAAGGAGACACACCGTGATAAAGATTGAATTGATAATGATTCATTTAATAAACACGTCTTTATGAGCTAAAGCAACCAAAATACTAAATCATGGAAGTATGTGTGGGGGGGGGGAGTGTCGGTAACATCAGTAAATATGTATGAGCTGAGTGATGCATGGGTGTGTTGGAAGGTGGACAGAAACAGAATCATAAACCAAGGCAGCGTCAACAAACCAACGCCATTAGGAAGAAGCAGACGCACAGAGTGGCCTGCTGCCGTAACCCGGCAACCACGGCCAGGTGATCCGGGTTACTCTAATCGATCACCTGCGGGAGACACCAGGGGTCATCACAACGCACACCTGAACTTTAAAATCCCTTTTTTAATGATCTTGGTGAATGTAGCGCTGGACATCCTAAGAGCAATTCAACCTTTTCATTTTTTTTTTTTTTTTTTTTTTTTTTTTTCTTTTTTTTCTTTTTTTCTGTTTTATAACTTCTTTCCAACGCTGATTTAACTAACCGCATTGAAACAGTTGCTCCTCAGGGTCTGGTGACATCCTGAAAAACCAGCGGTTGAATCAATCACATTACTAACTATGTTTGGGTTTAACCTATCATATTACTAACCCCTATGGAACGTTTTCTCTCCCCAGGGTTTGGTGAACGTAGCGCTGGACATCCTGAGTCGGATCCACACCATCCCAACGGTTCCTATCGTCGACTGCTTCCAGAAGATCCGACAGCAGGTCAAATGTTACCTGCAGCTGGCCGGAGTGATGGGCAAGAATGAGTGCATGCAGGTTAGTTAATAGTGGTGTAAAATGGAGGCAGAATCAGGGAGTTAATAGTGGTGTAAAATGGAGGCAGAACCAGAGTTAATAGTGGTGTAAAATGGAGGCAGAACCAGAGAGTTAATAGTGGTGTAAAATGGAGGCAGAATCAGAGAGTTAATAGTGGTGTAAAATGGAGGCAGAATCAGAGAGTTAATAGTGGAGTAAAATGGAGACAGAACCAGAGAGTAAATAGTGGTATAAAATGGAGGCAAAGGGGGTCTAGACCCAGGAGTTTGCACCCAGAATGGCTGACGCTGTTGCCAGGGAACACGCTGTAACAACTTAAGTAACATTTTCTCTTGGCTTCATTTGATAAGCAGGTTTTCAAAAAGTTTCATTGGGGACTTTAGGAAGCTTTTAAAATGTATAGCACTGGTTTTCAGGTTGGAGAGGTTTGTTCAGAGAACCAGACAAACACACTAGATCTCTCATGTTGTTGTTGATTTGTTTCTGCCTGTTTGTTTGCAGGGTTTGGAGGTGATCGAGTCGACCAACCTGAAGTACTTCACCAAAGAGATGACCGCTGAGTTCTACGCTCTGAAGGGCATGTTCCTGGCACAGATCAACAAGTACGTCCGACTCACTGGCTGGAAGAATGGGTGACTGACTGACTGGCTGGCTGGAAGACTGGGTGACTGACTGGCTGGCTGACTTCCTATCCCTCATATCTCCACAGTGCTATTCTCTCCTCTCTTCCCCCTCCCTGTCCCCCTCTCTCTTCCCCCTCTCTCCAGCTCCCTATCATCACTCACCTCCGTGTGAGAGATACTTTTTTAGACTACATTTCATCGAACAACAGACATGCACGTGTGCACAACACAACAGGATACTGTTTTTACACACACACACACACACACACACACACACACACACACACACACAGGCTCGTGTCTGCTCTCAGTGCCCACCATCCTCCTCATCTGTTGCCACGACCGTGTCGCCCTACAGGGGTGAAAGACAAATTAAGGACGGCGTATTAA
>CM030187.1:14637600-14640100 GCA_017639675.1 Aplochiton taeniatus
ATGATAAATGCATACTTGTACAAATAATATGTCCTGTGCTAATAAAGCTGTGTTAAACTCAGACAACTAACTTTCCTCCCTCCCTCCCTCCCTCCCTCCAAGGTGTTGTGGCTCCTGAGCTTTGACGATAAGAACACGCTGGCGGACGCCGTCGATAAGTACTGCATCGGGGTGCCGCCCATCCAGTGGTTGGCATGGATACCGCAGCTCCTCACCTGCTTGGTGGGGTCAGAGGGCAAACCCTTACTGAACCTCATCAGTCAGGTACCCTGCCGTTCCATGAGTTAACCTCCACACCAATATGAATCTTTCTTTGCTATATTATAATGTTTTGGGCAATGTTACAAGTCTTGAAATCTCTTATTTTGAAGGCAGTTTAGTTGAATATTATCTCATTTTGAAGGCAGTTTAGTTGATTATTATCTCATTTTGAAGGCAGTTGAGTTGATTATTATCTCATTTTGAAGGCAGTTGAGTTGATTATTATCTCATTTTGAAGGCAGTTGAGTTGATTATCTCATTTTGAAGGCAGTTGAGTTGAATATTATCTCATTTTGAAGGCAGTTGAGTTGATTATTATCTTATTTTGAAGGCAGTTTTAGTTGATTATCTTATTTTGAAGGCAGTTGAGTTGATTATTATCTTATTTTGAAGGCAGTTTTAGTTGATTATTATCTTATTTTGAAGGCAGTTGAGTTGATTATTATCTTATTTTGAAGGCAGTTGAGTTGATTATTATCTTTTTCCCTCATCCTCTATTTTCTCGTCACTTCTTTATTTCTCCCAACAAGTCTCTTCTCATTTTGAAATGAAAGGAGAGTTTTTACACACATCTATTCATCTTTCTCTACCTTTATCTCCATCTAATGGTCTGTTCATCTCCCTCCAATATTGCTCCTTCCTTCCTCCCTTCCTTCCTTCCTTCCTTCCTTCCTTCCTTCCTTCCTTCCTCTATCACTGTGTGGGGGCACGTGTGGTTGTGAGGGCATCAGCAGGTTCTGTTAAAGGCTAATCACAATTCATTAGCAGCACTCCTGCCTAAGTGGACGGACTTTAGCGTTCAGTTTTCCAAATTAAACGTTCCCTCCTTCCATGATGTTCCTTTCTAAAACCAATTTATTGCGTGTTTTTTAATTTTCCTGAATCAAGATTCATGCAGGAAATTATTATAAAGTTAATATCACCCTCTCATGGCGAGCGACTGGAACGAAGCTCCTAATTAAAGCACGGACTAATTTGCTTTTTCTTTAATGGATTGTTATTTCCGAGCAATTTGACGAGCGTGATTTTCAAAGTGCAGTCAGCTGCTGCATGCAGTCTCACGGGTTCTGGCAGAAAGAGTAGAAGAAATATGAAGGAAGGAAGGAAGGGGGGAGGGGAGGGAGAGAGAGATGAACAGACCACTAGATAGAGATAGAGATGGAGGTAGATGGAGAACAATGAATAGATGTGTGTAAGAAAGCGCCTTTTTTAATCTGAGCCATTCAGATGGGATGCTCCCATCCCTTTGTGGAGGAGGAAGAGGGGGAGGTGGGAGGGGGAAGAGGGGGAGGAGAAAGGAGGAAGAGGGGGAGGAGAAAGGAGGAAGAGGAAGAGGGGGGGGGGGGGGGAGAAGGGGAGGAGAAAGGAGGAAGAGGGGGAGGAGGAGCTGATGAACCAAGTCATCGTCCCGAGCAGCCTGGTTAGCGGCCAAATGAATGAAGCCATCAAACCTTATGAATGGGGCTTTAAATCAAGGGGATGGCTCGGTGTGGGTGGGTGTGTGTGTGTGTGTGTGGGGGTGGGTGTGTGGGGGGGTGGGGGGTGGGGGGTCGTATGTCTACAGGGGAACTGACTCAACGGGACTTCCCTTTTAGGCTCTGCCTTGTCAGCCTGTCGCCATGGAAGGGCAGGTTGACCTTCCTCTCTGTGTGCGTCTCTCTCTCTCTCTCTCTCTCTCTCTCTCTCTCTCTCTCTCTCTCCCCCTTTTTGTAAAAGAGTAGAGGCCTCATCGTCCTTTTGAAGAGCACCGCTGGCAGCCATAACGGCGGGCTCCCGCTGACGTGAATTATTTAGCGACTCTGCGGCACGCTGGAACGCCGTGTTTTCAAAACGGACGGTGAAATATTGATCAAGGTGGCTGGGGGCAGGCGGGCAGGCGGGCGGCGGAGAGAGGGATCAGAAAGCTGAGCCGAGAAAGAAGAAAAGAAAATCTAGCACCCTCCGTCTACTTTCCTCCACTCCTCTTCTGTTCTTCTTAAGGATCCCCCCTTTTTTATTTATTTTTTTTAACCCCCCCTCCCAGCCCCCCTGAGCCATGATATGACACCCCTCATCCTCCCATTAGCGGTTTGATCCCTCGCTCTTTTTCCCTTTCTCCTCTTTCATCTTTAATGCTCTGCTTAACGGCCTCTTAGTCCATTCATCCGGCCCTCTCTTTCTTCCGTCCCTCCTTATCATAACTCCATCCCTCTCTCTTTTTATTCCATCTCTCTCTCTTCCTGCCCCTCCGTTCTCTTAA
>CM030187.1:14645100-14647600 GCA_017639675.1 Aplochiton taeniatus
CGGTGTGTGAGACTCTGTGATTGGTTGGTCGAGTGGCCGAGCCAATCAGCTGGAAGATGGTCTGGTGTCACCTGGGAACATCCATTTCAACACACCACACACACTTGTTCACGCACCCCTCTCTCTCTCTCTCTCTCTCTCTCTCTCTCTCTCCCTCTCTCCGTTGCCAGCTTTCTCACTCGTTCGTTTAACACACAAACACTCACACACGCCCGGAGGAAATGGAGCGCAAAGGTTAGTTGAGAGTAGCGGATTTGTGACTGTTTTCAGTCCTTTTTGGAGGGTGTGAGTGTGTGTGTGTGTGTGTGTGTGTGTGTGTGTGTGTCTCTCTCTTTTTATGGCCCTGTTTCATTAGCAGTTTGCAGTTTATTTCAATTGAATCTCCGCTCTCCCAAGGTTGTGTGAGGTCCAGGTAAAGACAGAAAGAGCTCGTAAAACCAAACGGTGGCTGTGTTGTGTTTGAAGGGGCTTATTTAAAGAGTTAAGAGCATCCCTGTGCCTAGGCAGAGAGGTTTTTTAAAATGGCCTATTTTCTGCTGCTAGTTTCATTATAGCAGAGCAGTACAACAGACTATTATGGGTGTGTGTGTGGGTGTGTCTGTGTATGGGTGTGTGTATTGGATCTGGGAATGTGTGTGTGGGCGCGTGTGAGTATGTGATGCAGCAATTTTCTTTGTGCGTTCTTACCCAGAATTCCCGCAGGCTTTAATCTCCAATGATCAACCTGACTTGTCTCAAGTTCCCACGTTTGCAAAAACAACAACAACAAAAGACAGACGCGTTCTCGATCCGATGTGACGATGCAGTTTCCACATCGGAGCCCCTGCCTTTTTCTCCGTCTCTTATTTCCAAAGTTTAGATTTGATCAACGGCCCCTCCTCGTTGCTGTGGCTCTCGTGTTTTAGGTGAAAAGCACAGCCGCTCGGATAACCAAATGTCTTCCTTGGGTCTCGGGGGAAAAAAACATGGAAACTGTGATTGTTGTGGCTTAAATGTATTCTTTTATGGAGTGTATTATGTTTGACAAAGACTTTAGGTTCACAACCAGCTAAGGGCTATTCGATATTTAGCTTTTTTTTTCTTCTTCTATTTTCTTCTTCTGTATTGTTCGTTGGGTTTCTTTGCCATTGTTTGTTTTGTAAACCTCTGACCCTCAAACATAATCTAGCAGATATTAAGCATCCTTTCTTTCCCTTCTCTCTCTCTTCTTCCTCTTCCTCCTCTTCCGCCTCCTCCTCTTCCTCCTCCTCCGCAGACTTTGATTTCAGCGTTCCGGGCTCCATGAAGCTCCACAACCTCATCTCCAAGCTGAAGAAGTGGATCAAGATCCTGGAGGCCAAGACCAAGCAGCTGCCCAAGTTCTTCCTCATCGAGGAGAAGTGCCGTTTCCTAAGCAACTTCTCGGCGCAGACGGCCGAGGTGGAGATCCCCGGAGAGTTCCTCATGCCCAAACCCACGCACTACTACATCAAAATAGCCAGGTACACACACACACACACAGACACACACACGGTTCTTCTTCTGTGGTTTAACACTCTCTCTTCCCACTAGGTTCACGCCCACGGTTCTTCTTCTGTGGTTTAACTCTCTCTCGTCTCCCTGGCCAGGTTCACGCCCATAGTTCTTCTTCTGTGGTTTAACTGTCTCTCCTTCTGCTAGGTTCACGCCCACGGTTCAACTCTCTCTCGTCTCCCTGGCCAGGTTCACGCCCATAGTTCTTCTTCTGTGGTTTCACGCTCTCTCGTCTCCCTGGCCAGGTTCATGCCCCGAGTGGAGATCGTCCAGAAGCACAACACGGCGGCCCGGCGCCTCCACATCCGCGGCCACAACGGAAAGATCTACCCGTACCTGGTGATGAACGACGCCTGCCTGACCGAGTCGCGGCGCGAGGAGAGGGTCCTGCAGCTCCTCCGCCTGCTCAACCCCTGCCTGGAGAAGAGGAAGGAGACCACCAAGAGACACCTCTTCTTCACGGGTAGCTCTACCTCCCCCGTTCCCTCATGTCCTCTCTTCTTCTGTGGTGCCGCGCCGGATGGTTACGATTCTGGCTGGCTGTGCTTTTAACGGCGTCTTTGTTGTTTGGTCCAGTGCTTCCATTGTCTGTCTGTCTGTCTGTCTGTCTGTCTGTCTGTCTGTCTGTCTGTCTGTCTGTCTGTCTGTCTGTCTGTCTGTCTGTCTGTCTGTCTGTCTGTCTGTCTGTCTGTCTGTCTGTCTCCATCTCGATCTCTTTCGTCTATATTCAACTTCTCCTTTTCCTCAACTTCCCTGAGGACAAACAACCCAACACACACACACACTCGCTCCTCCGTCCAACCGTATTGGTCATGTGTAAAACCAAGAAAGCCAGACTGAGCCGTCACCACACCTAACCAATTCATTTCCTCTCCGTTTAAACAGTGCATACTGTTTGTTCCAGCCCGGTGCGAATGTTTACAGTGTTTCGTTTGCGCGGCCCCCCATAGCCCATAATATGCCCCTGTGGGATTCCATGGCACCTCAC
>CM030187.1:14652600-14660100 GCA_017639675.1 Aplochiton taeniatus
ATGTATTAAAAATATAAAAAAGTAGCTTCATCTATCCAAACTTTGAATGCTCTCCACTTCTCTAGTCTTCTAGTTGACTCTAAAGCAAAGCTGTCTGGGTTGTGAGAAAAAAAAAGAAAAATAGTCCAATCTCTTATTTTACAGCGTATCAAGAGCTAATCAGAATCTCTTAAGAACCATGCCCCCTCCACACGGCTTGACAGACAAAGACATATATTACATAACATGCTTTGCTTGGACTAGGTAACAAAAGTTAAATTAAATAAAGGCTTGGTGGCTGTTTAAATAAACTGGTGGTAATCTAGAGTAAACCGAGTCAGACAAAGCTCTGTGTCTATCAATCACTAGTCGGTTGAACTTTGTGTACTCAAAAGGGAGAGTTAAGCTGGGCGTGGCCGTAAAAACAGGACAATCAGTGGTGTGTGTGTGTGTGTGTGTGTGTGTGTGTGAGACCTCAGAGTGTAATGATAGGCCTGCTCTTTCTATCTATAGCCATCAACTCTTTCTCTCTGTACTAAAGACAAGGAGAAAGCTCCAGGAGGAAACGCATGATAGAAGATGTGTGAATACAAATATTATCTACTATAGAATATAATATATACCACCAAGTACTGTATCCACCAATCATAATAACCGGGGTGGTGTTGCTAGGTAGAGGTTGGAAATTCCGACAGTCAAACAGATAATTGACAAGTGAAGCGACCAATAAGAGTTGACATAACAGACAGGAAGTACCGCCTGCCCTCCCACGTTTTGTTTACAGTCGCCCACTGTACTATCGCGCTCACATTTGAAATACACTGCCATATATGGCATAACATTGAAGCCATATGTGGCATAACTCCATTTTCCGTTTATGAACGTATACTCGTGGCCGTTGGAATTCTGACTTCCGTCCTCGGTGGTTCTGCTAAAACCACAGTGAGCTATTCAGAACCAGCAGAGCCAAGCCACAGACTACTACAACTCCTTCTTGGTGTGTTGGTGCTTAAAAAAAAATAAAATAAAAAGGAGCAATCGGAAGGAAACGTCTTTTTGGAATGAAACACGCCCAGTGGGTGGTGAAGGAGGGAGCTGTGGATTAGGTCTTTCTTTTGTGTTGTGGTTTGTGTGTTTACTCATGGGCCCCTCTTTAGGACATGGTGTTCCTTGTTAAAACACACACACACACACACATTTTACATTACCCAGTGTTCCCTATGAGCATGTCAGGGTTGTGGACTTTCATTTAAACGGTGTGGTTTTCAAATTGCTTTAGATGGCCGTGTGTTTTTAGCTCCTTGATTTGTTCTCATCATTCCTGGGTGGCGCTAACTGCTTATTGCCTACTCTTTTAGTTTCAGTTTTTTCACAATGTTGTTTTTAATGAAAAACAAACTTATAAAGAAAGTATTAAAACTTTTTATTTTTTATTTCTGGCTTATTTGCTTTGTTATTGCATTAGTAACATATTGGCAATGCAATAGGAATATTATTGATGGCTGTAGAAAATACAAACTATAAAGGTCCAATCAAATCGCCTCCTTATACTAATTTCCTTATTTTTCTCTTCTCCTATAGGTTGATGGCATCCTGAAGGCGGTCCTTCGCGATGAGATCATCGCCTGGCACAAGAAGACCCAGGAAGACACGTCCATGCCGCTGTCCCCTGCCGGCCAACCAGAGAACATGGACTCCCAGCAGCTCGTTTCATTGGTCCAGAAGGCTGTCACGGCCATTATGACCCGCCTCCACAACCTGGCCCAGTTTGAAGGAGGCGAGAGCAAAGTGAACACGTTAGTGGCTGCAGCCAACAGCCTGGACAATCTGTGTAGAATGGACCCCGCGTGGCACCCCTGGCTTTAGAGCGAGGGAGAAGAGGAGGTGGAGGGAGAGATGAGGAGGAGGAGGGAGGGAGAGAGAGGAGGAAGGAGAGAGCGAGTTCATTGGAGCCAAATGCAGCCTTAACACCAGGATCAGACTGCGTTATCCAGGACAGAGTGGGTGGAGTAATGAAGAGATTGGACACTCCCCATTTCACCTGGGGGGGGGGGGGGGGTCTCGGCAGAGATCAAAAGAGCGGGAAAACCGATACGGAGTTTTCGTGCCGGCCAGAAAGATCTTGTAAAAATTGATTTCTTTTTTTGTTTTTTTTTGCTACAAGTGATATTAAAGATCTAATGTAAACTAAAAATCTGATGGTACAAGTCGACGCGTTTGGAGGGAAATATTCTAATATGGACAGTGATTTCAATATAGTGTTATTTTCAATCTTCCTGCATTAGTCGTTTTTTGTCATCAGACTTGAGCTACTGCTTATTTTCAAACAAATAAATGTTGGGGAAGCTGTGTTGAAAGCTATGCCAGTCTTTTCAGGAAACAACATTACCCAAGATGCCAGTCTTCTTGATCTTAAGCCAATCAAGAGTATCTAGTGCTACTATTGGGTAACGGAGTTCAAACCGAACTGTATCGAGTTAAAAAGCTGTTTCCTTCTCATGTTCTGTGCGGTGAATTTCACGTTTTTCATTCTATTTAACCCTGTTGTTTCAAAACATATCAGAACAACCCCTTTATAGAACAAAGTTCCCTGTTATTATTAAAATGATCTGCGTTATATACATATTATTTGATAACACCCCCCTTGACTTTAGTGCTTCTCTTGAGGTAATACCTTTTTATTTATTTAATAAAAATTATGTCAACCCTTCATCCTATTTTTTTTTTATCTCCTTCAGAATGTAGAAAAATCTTGTTCATAACTGCTGTATGATTTCGGTTCGCTGCCTCTAGGGTTTCAAACCATGTTCGCCCCTATTCCTGAATTATTATTATTATTATACATATTTTTTTTTTGTAGGTTGCCTGTTTGCAGATTGATCTCTTCATTAGAATGTACTTGTTTGTTTGTTTGTTTGTTCTGGCTTCCTTTTAGTGGAGCAGACTTCCAGCCAGAACTTCAGGTGGATTGTGAGGGAAACTGTGACTGGTTTTGTACTTCTTTCACTCCCCCCATTTTGTACCCCAATTTGCATTGAAACCTCTGCCTTGTACATATGCATTTTGTTGTAATAAAATGCTGTTTTTAATAAAATCCCAGAAGTCTTGACATTTTTATTTTCTTTCATTCCCTTTCTAGTAGTTTCTTCACCTCTTCCTGTATTTTTTTTTTTTTTTTTATCCTCCACTGTTGCTGTTTAGTCCTGTGGAGATATACTGGTCCAAATCCAAGATGGCAGCACCCTATCTGAAAACCTTTTCTTTTTTTGCTGTTTGCTTTGTAATATGTTCAGGTGAAGGACCTACAAGTTAATTAAAATTCATAGTTATCAAAACCTGCCTCCATCTACATTTAAGTCAAAGAAAAATGTAATTTGTTTTAATGTGCTTGCCTTACCATAACCTAATTAGCTTGTTTAGAAGACATAGTAACCTTGAAGGAGTATATCTCCCATATCCACGCCTCTCCATCGCTGCGGACACCCAGGAGAGGTGCACCATGCTGAGGTTAGGCTGAGCCTCTGTCTGCCTCTGTTCCCTGGTGGTGTGGGAGGGGATTGCTTGCTAGGCTTCCATCCTGGTTTTATGGGAATAGCTTCACACCATAAGTTGCACTCAGACATAGCTGTGTGAACATCTCTCTCGCTCTCTCTCTCTCTTTCGTCTGAACAAGCCACGTGAGTTTCTGTGTCTACATTGCTCCCTCTCACTTGCTAACTAAACACACACTGCTGTTCTCTCTTTTTATCACCCCTTGTTCTCTCGGTCTCACAGAAATTGTTCCAGATCTAATCCCCCCCTCTTTATGCTGGTATCCTTACTATCTTTCTTTCTCTCTCTCCAGTCTCCATCTTCCATCTTAAAGGGAGAATCCCTTAAGCCCAGGGAAGTCACAACTATTTTCCCAGCTGAGAGAAAGATCCACTTCTCTCCAGCTGGGTGGATTAGCATCTCAGCCTTGACCTCCAGAGCCACAGGACACCTGAAGGACATCTTTTCAGAACTCCTGTGCACCTGTGGGACACCTCCTCAGAACTCCAGGGCTGAACACCTGAAGGACACCGTCTCAGAAACCCAGAACCTGTAGGACACCTCCTTGGAACTCCTGTGCACCCAAAGGACACCTCCTTAGAACTCCTGTGCACCCAAAGGACACCTCCTTAGAACTCCTGTGCACCTGAAGGACACCTCCTTGGATCTCCTGTGCACCTGAAGGACACCTCAGAAACCCAGAACACCTCCTCAGATCTCCTGTGCACCTTTAGGACACCTCCTCAGATCTCCTGTGCACCTTTAGGACACTTCCTCAGATCCTCCTGTTCACCTAAAGAACACCTCCTCAGATCCTCCTGTTCACCTGAAGAACACCTCCTCAGATCTTCTGTGCACCTTTAGGACACCTCCTCAGATCTCCTGTGCACCTGAAGAACACCTCCTCAGATCCTCCAGTGCACCTGAAGAACACCTCCTCAGATCTCCTGTGCACCTGAAGAACACCCTTCTCAGATCCTCCTGTGCACCTGAAGAACACCTCCTCAGATCTCCTGTGCACCTTTAGGACACCTCCTCAGATCTCCTGTGCACCTGAGCGGCCCATCTCCAGAACCGCAAAACGGAGTTACGTTAAGACATGAGGTCAGTTGGTCCCCCGGATAACGTCTCACCTCCGTCTCTTAATAGTAGTAGAAGAACACAGGATGGTGAGGAGAAGGATATGTCAGCTGGTAGAAAGGCTTTGTAATTTGCCGGTGGTCTTTTTGAACGGTGCCATTTGAAGTGGCCCCTCTGTAGAAGAGGGGGGAAAAGGATCCATTTCATGCCTCAGGTAACTTGTTCTATTCGGGTCTAAGAAGAGGAGAAATGAAATCCAATGGCAACACACGTCCTTTCTTTTTTCTCTCGCACGCACGCACACACACACACACACACACACACACACACACACACACACACACACACACACCTTTTAATTTGTCAATCATTCTATTTGTGTCTTTCACCCAGGCGTACACCTGTGTGTGTGTGTGTGTGTGTGTGTGTGTGTGTGTGTGTGTGTGTGTGTGTGTGTGTGTGTGTGTGTGTGTGTGTTCTCTCCCTGCAGACACCTGAGCAGTGTTTTGTCTCTCCTGCACCCCCGGGTGTGGTCCAGGCGTCAGCACAACCCCATTTCTGCAGATGTCTAGACTGATAGCACAGCCAAGGTGGTGATTGATGTAAGACACACACACACAAGCACAAGCAAGCAGTGTCGAATAGATACACTTACACAGACACACCCACACACATCGCACATCACAGATAGATACACATACTGTATTCTCATTCTACTTTCATTACTCAGTCAAATACACACATATTCACAGAGAGAGAGAGAGAGAGAGAGAGAGAGAGAGAGAGAGGGGGAGGGGGGGGACCATGATGAAGTGAAGTGGGAAATTGACGACACTGACAGAAAGCCATGGAGCGGGAATAAGAGAGCAGACACAAAAGACAACGACAGGACAGAATTCTCCAAGGACTCCCCTATAAGATCTTATGATTTCACAATCTTGTTATTCTCAGTAACAATGGAGGGAGGGATGAGAAGAAAGAAAGAAAGGAATAAAGAACGAATTGCATTCTGCAAAAGGGGAGGTATCAACAGACTGCGTGGGAAAGTTTTGGTTCCTGAAGGATTTTCCCTGAGGAAAAAAAAAAACGGACATTGGACCCCCAACCCCACCCAACCCAACCTCACCCAACCCAACCCCCATTCAAACACTCTAACTCCTGGTTTAGGCTTTTTCTCCCACAAGATTTATTGTCTCACATGAAAAAAAAAACGTGACTTTAACTCTTTACTACCTGAAATCTGGTGTGTATTTTACTGACGTCAATCCTTGAACAAATATTTATGATCGACACACTGCTGGTGGCCCTGACAACCTCCTGCGTTGAGCCGTTGAGCCACGAGGTTTAAAAACCTGGTTATTGTCCGAGTGACAAGGAAGGAAATATCCTGCTCCTTAATCCGCTTTCTCTTCAATACCATCACTCAAGATCAGCGAAGCTCGCAGTTTACACAGCAACGCATGTGAATAGATTGAACGGCCCATGCATTGGATCTTACCATTGTGGACAGGGAAATCTCCTTACCATCGATGTCAACAAACAATATTAATCTAAATGGAGATGGCAGTACGTGTTGATATTGCGTTATTTGATGCATATCTCTCGTCACGAGCATCCGTGGATTTGTGTCACGCAATGGCAAAGCTCCATTGAACTCCGTAATGGATTATTGTCAGTTGGGCCTGCGCACGAGTGATTGTTCATCTCTCAGCAATCTAATAGAATTTTTCAACGTCTCGTGTGACGTCACATTGTTATGGGTATAGCGAGGTGGGTGTCAATAGAACATTTTTCATATTTTACAGCAGAGAGTTTTAATTACGGAGTGCGTGTAGTGTATGCGTCGTGGATAATGGATTTGGTTGATTCATTTAAAGTTGTGCTTTTCTGTTTCCTTTTTTTTTTTACTCCAACAATAATTCTTTTTATTTTTTTGGGTGGAATTTTCGAAGTACTATTGATTTTCTTTCCTCGATCGAGCGTTGCATTGTCCGTTCGCACCCAGCATGACACAGCCTCCTCCACGTGCTAATTATCTGCATCCAGCACGCCATTGTCCTCCATCAGCAGCAGAAGCTGGCCAGTCTCTAGCTATCCAGTCCTCCCATTCTCTACCAATTATCCCCTCTCCTCCTTAAGGACTCCTCTGACAGGCTGGGAGGGAAGGAGAGGGGGGGGGGGGGGGGGGGGGTCTCTCTAAAGCTTTGTCTTTCTCTCACTCCTCATCCTTGCTCTGTCTTTCTTTTTCTCTCTCTCTCCCTTTTCCTCTCTCTCCCTCCTATCCTCTCTTTCTCATTGCATCACCCCCCCCCCCACCGTTCCACCACTCTCGCTTTCCCCAGGTGCCCAACCGGGTGATTTAATTTGCTTGGTAATATCAGGATTGGCATGTTCAGCCCAGCTTCACTTCAAAGTGAAATTGGACAAGGGCACTGGAGCCTCACCATGTAAAACTGTCTCACCTTGACAGCTGCTTGAGTGGCCAGTGGATTGCTTTGGCGAGGAGGAGGGAGAGAGGGAGAGGAGAGGAGAGGAGGGAGAGGAGGAGGAGGAGGAGGGAGAGGAGGAGGAAGGAGGAGGGAGGAGGGCGGGAGGTGGTGAGGATGGAGGGAGAGGAGCGAAGAGTAAGACAAGACAGAAGAGTTAAACAGAGGAAAGTAAGAGGGTTTGAGAGGAGGGGGGAAAAGAGTGGGAAGAAGAAGAGAGAGACTCCCAGGGAGGGAGGGAGGGGAGGGAGGGGGAAGGGGGGGGGCGGGGGGCAAGAAGAGGACACCAGGAAAATGTGAAGAGAAAAGGAGAGGAAGATTAGAGGAGCAGAAAACAAATGGAAGAGGATGAAGAAAAGACTCCCTTGATGGGGAGTAAACGTGAGGAGGGGGGGGAGACAAAGGAGAGGCAGATGATAGGGAT
>CM030187.1:14665100-14680100 GCA_017639675.1 Aplochiton taeniatus
GTGGAATAATAATAATAAAAGGCCGAAGCTTTTGGCCGACCGATTAAACGGGTTTGTGTCCACGTACGCTTTTCGTGTGCGTGCGTGTGAATGCAATTGTTTCTGAATGGTTTTTTTTTTGGTGAATGAATCTGTGTACGCATGTGCTCATATGATCCGGCTTGCCATTGTGTTGTGTTCACTGCTGTGTGTGTGTGTGTGTGTGTGTGTGTGTGTGCGTGCGCGCGTGCGCGCGTGCGCGCGCGCGTGCGCGCCTGCCTGTGTGTGTGCCTGTGTGCCTGTTTTAGTGTGTGTCTGTTGTGTGTACCTTTCAGGGCAGGCCAATGCCAGTGGATTGTTAGAAACAACATCGGTGTCTACCTGTCGCCGTGTCCCAGTTTGACACACACACGGGGGACGGTTCTCAAAAAAATCTATGCGTGTTGGAACTTCGCTGTAGGACGACCAACCTTATATTACACTCTCATTCCTGGAGAACCTATGGAGACACGTCCAAAGTAGTAATAATTAAAAACACTGACGACAATGTCACCATTCATAAATCACTTTAACAGCGCAATGAAGAAGGGGTTTGTGCGTGTGTGCAATGTAAGTGTGTGTGTGTTTGTGTGTTGGTGGTTGCTTTAGTTTCTTGAAGGGGTGTGTGCGCGTGCGTACCTAAGTACAGTATGAGTGTGTGTGCCTTCTCGTTCTGTGAAAGGCTGGCCCCAAGAGGCCCTCTGTGATAAATTGTTGACAGGTTGCAGTAATTACTGATCCGGGACCCGATGCCGTGAGCCTGCACATCCAGAGACTGAGATGAAACTCCAGATTGTTTTCAATCTACCGGCTCGTCACAAACAATAAAGACTTGTTCGCTTTTGATCAGCTGTGAAATCTGCTCAAACTTATTATAATTGGGCTCACTTGTTTGATGACAGATTATTTTTTATTCTCGCAAAGAAGAAATAAACAGCGGCTGACGCTGGTTAATCGTAACTTGTGTTATCCAATATAAGATAGGCGTCTTTGAAACTCATTTGTGTGACGCGAATGATATCACGCGTCTCACAGGCGCAAAATAAACAGGGATAAATTAGGATTCCTTTGAATTCCTGCCAAAGCTCGTTCTGACATTTAGTCCGTGTTTGTATTTCTCTGTGGGTGACCTATCCGTGAAAAACACGTTTCATCAAATGGTTCCTATTCATAGTGTGGAAGTAGACTCATTTCGGGGGTTGTGCTATGGGGGTGATTTAGTGCTATTGATATTCTCTCAATTATGCATTCATTCACCCACTGGCTACGTGTCAATAGCAACAGGAAATCCAAAGGACTTTGTACCAGATTGATGTTTGGAATGTGAGAAGGCTTCATGCGGGCACAGCAGCTGTTTGTGTTGACGGGCACGTGCGCTCCCGTTCGAAGCCTAGAAATAGAACGACTAGAACTTAAGTGGTTAGGCCTACTTTTGATGGATGTTTTCTGTGTAGAGGGAGAAAAACTAGATCATATCCCCTGCAATGTCGTATGTACTGGCGTGGTTACAATAGACAGAGTAAAATGGATACCAATGTAAACACACACACACACACACACACACACACACACACACACACACACACACACACATACACACACACAGAGAGAGAGAGAGAGAGATCTGCTCACAATCATTGTGTGAGGCTAATGCTCTAGTAGAGAAATCATTTTTTCCCCACATAAAAGACAGTTTTTAGCCTATACAAGAATGACTGTCAGGGCAAAGGTGCAAAGCAAAAAAAAAAGTGCTCAAGCACATAACAAGCATTATATTTAGGCCTACTATAATTATTATCTTTTCAGACATTTGCAGTAGCCATCAACCGTACTTTGTGAAATAACTTTTCCCACAGTGAACATAATGACATTAATTTTCCTATTAAGACTGTTGGTAGGCCTTTAGTATGGTAGACCAGGATTATTCCATGTTTGTTCTCGACTGTCTGTTTGTCGGCACCGAGGGCACTGATAGGTCACTTAGTTTGTTACTTAGCGACGAGAACTCAACTTTATTTCTGTGTCCATAACAATCTGATTCGGTAATTCGCAGTGGTGGACAGTAACGAAGTACGTATACTGTACTTTAGTACTTTTTTTTCAAGTATCTCTACTTTACTCAAGTGTTTTCATTTCAGGAGACTTTTTACTTTGACTCCACAACGTTTCAAACTAAAATTTCATACTTTTCACTCCACTACTTTTGTGCGATATCTGTTGTTACTCGTTACTTTTATGTGGAGAAAATGGATTGTCTAAAAGATCCTATAGAATAATATGACACACGTTTAAAAGCCTACCAATCAGGGCGCAGTACGCGTTTCGATCGGTTCATGACATTCGTTTGAACCATAGAAGTTAGCAGGCTAGATATATTGATGCACAGGAGAGCCTGATAAACAGGATTATGCTAGAAACGAACTTCACGACTTTTTTCTTCGGGGCATCCTACTACTGTTCATAATGAACGATCGACTATGATATTTGCGCTACACTCTATATCGAACAATTGGAGTTGTTCAAACACCACGATATCAGATTTCACACACTACATGATTTCCGCAACGCAGAGCGAAGCAGAATCGTTGATTGAGCACGTAGAATGGGCTAAAATCGTGTAGTCTGACCCTGGAATTAGGAAAATGTCTGATAGCCTCTTGCCTGCGTAGGTTGGGGCACTGCAACACCCCGTAGCCATATCTCAAAGCCCTGTGTTGAGTTCTATAATATAGTAGCTAAGGCAAATTTAGCTGAATTGTAAAACATGACAATTTTCTCATTCTGCAAGGGTAACAAGCTGCATGAAAGAACAATCTCTATTAAAGATAACCTGCACTTTTCTACCAGTCAGCAGCGTCCTATGTTTTAACCTGAACTTCAATCTTCAATAGGAAAACAGACAGAACTTGAGGATGGACATTTTGATATACAGTGGCTAATGGGACACAGTTGAGGGTTACACATATGCACACACACACGCATGCGCGCGCGCACACACACACACACACACACACACACACACACCGCACACAGCCGTATAGGATTCCAATTAATAGATTAATAGGAGGGTAACATCCAGAATGTGATGAGAATATGAACTGTTGGATTGCTCCAATGCATGTCCTTCAAACCAGACACAGTTGTTTAAAGAAATCCCATAATCCACACGCCCAGGCAATTCTAACATCAGAGAGAGAGAGAGAATAGTGAGAAAGAAAGAAAGAATGTGTGAGACAAATAAAAAGGTAAAGGAATGATGGGATGTATGGAAGGAGAAAACCCCTCTGAGCTGAAGGGAGAAAATGTAACTAGGGGCATAAGGTAAGGATGATTATAAATTCACTGTACAACACTCAAGCAATTTGACCATTTTTATCTGGCACAAGGAGCAGCTCATGACTTAAACAGATACCAGGGTCACCTTGGTCAATTTCTGTCTCTCTACATCTCTCTACATCTCTCTACATCTCTCTACATCTCTCTCTCTCTCTCTCTCTCTCTCTCTCTCTCTCTCTCTCTCTCTCTCTCTCTCTCTCTCTCTCTCTCTCTCTCCCTCTCTCTCCCCCTCTATCTCTCTGTCTCTCTCTCTCTCTCTCTCTCTCTCCCTGTCTCTCTTTCTCTCAGTCACTGTCTCTCTCTCCCTGTCTTTTCTATTCCAATTAGAGACGCTTCTGCCCATTCGTAATGTGCACTGAAGGAAATGGGGTGCCCGAGAGTCCAACGAGATAATAAGTGTCTTCTTAAGACTGGGTGCATGATAAGGAATCGCTTTGAAATGAAAATAAAATGGCTGACAGACTACAGTAACTGGTACCACTCAGTTTCTACAGATGTCGTGCCCTAATACTTAGATGGAGTATAGTAGAGTTAATGAAGTGCTCGAATTGAGGTAATTTGACCTTCCGAATTAAAACGTCATGCTATGGATTATTATTTTTGACCCATGTTCAGTCTACATCATCATATATCGCTGTTGCATCTTTTTTGGGTATTGAGTGAATCACTTTGGAACGTCTGGTTTTTAAAATCCTGAACCTGTCCTTTTGTATTGTTTGTTCAGGCTCCCCGTTGCTAAGTTACATGATCACACTGCTCACACACTGTCCAATGATCTCAGTTTCAGTCGACCTCGTTTTTTAGTCAACGTCTTCCGCCCAGGACTCGCGGGAATCACCTCAAACAGTGACAGAGTTTCACGTGTGTGGGATTTACCTTGCCGCACATTTTGACCACCTCCAAACAGCCACGTGTCAACAGCCTTTTCTGTTCACTGAAGACGAATCAAGCGCTCCCCGCAGTTTACTGTCACAACCAATAATGGCCTAATCAACCAAGGTCCCTGTCCTCTTCCCTACCCTCTTCAACCATTCCACCAGAGTTCATACTATAGCTCTCAATGGCTGCTGTTTCTCTCATCAGGCCTGTTGGCAGAGGGACGGGCCTGTTAAGGGCTGTCGGCATCTCATGAGACATTATTAAGATGATTCTAGTCATTAGTGACATTCTTATTCCCTGATGGGGAGCTTCTCTACTTCAGAGAGCACTACAGGGGATCAATGAACAAGTATGCATATTCTGTTTCAGTTTAAAGGGGTAGTTCAACATTTTGGGAAATAAGATATGCCCCAACTGTCAGACCAAATGATTGACATCAATGTTATGTCTGTACGTCCAATATTGAGTTAGATTTGTTGTAGGCTAAATATAGCCTAGCCCCATGGCCGTAAGCTAGTGGTAGCCACGTAAGCATGGCTCCGTCAGACAAAAGTGACAAAATACACGTTATAAAAACTCCAAACCTTCCTTATTTAACAGTTGTATCATCTTTATTTCGGACTTTTCGAAATAAAAATGTAAAAGCAAGAAGTTGTTATGGAAACAGAGACGGTAGGACCTGTAGTATTGCGACGCTGAGCCGTAGTTTTACCTGGTTTCAGTAGGCAGCCTAAGCAGAGACCCAGCCCATCTCAAGTAGAGCGGTGACTGCATTGACAGACACGCTGATATTCACTCCTCAGTTTACCTGGTAAAAGACTTTATCGTGGTTCGTAGCTGTGCTGTAAAGATGTGCAAAAATAAGCCCAAAAAGTTTTAGAGTTTTCACTTTTATCTGACAGCCCTATGCTGTCGCGGGTACCATTAGCTTACAGCCATGGATAGGCTACATTTAGCCTACAACCTAACTAACTCAATGTTGGAGTACAAATACAAAATTGATGTCGATCATCTCATCTGACTAGGGGTACTTTCGGACATATCTTATTTCCCAAAATATTGACCTATCACTTTAATTCAAGGACGCTTTACTGCCCTGTACTCTGCCGTTTGACCTTTGGTAATTTTCTCAACAACGTTTGGCGTTTGTGAGGCAGCTAGGCTTCTGTTTATGTTTAGGTTGCAGATCAGGTCTTTAAGGATTTCTCAGTCATCAGGGGACGAATAATCTTTACTGAAATCATAATTAGCTCTTAAAATAACAACGGTTAAAGAAGTCCCAGAACAGCAAAAAAATATTGCAATAAAAAAAAAAAAATGTTAATCCAATTAAGTGTAAAAACCAATTAAAAGTATAATCAGTGTGCTCTATTACTTACTAATTACCTCATGGTCAAATGTCTATATTGACCTTGGTCACATTTTCACATAAACAGTAACACACACACACACACACACACACACGCATGCACATGCACAGAAGATAGTGTTGAGGGGTATGTAATTTGTAGTCATACATTCACTAATCCATGTTGGGCATATTTGTACAATGTTTCATGTTCAAGCGATAGCCCAGATTACTTTAATGAGTGGGGAGAAAGTGTGAGAGAAAACTACAGACAAGGGGAGGGGAGAGAGGGAATATAATGGAAAGAATAGCGTGATACAGAGAGAGGGAGGGAGGAGAGAGAGAGAGAGAGAGAGAGAGAGAGAGAGAGAGAGAGAGAGAGAGAGAGAGAGAGAGAGAGAGAGAGAGAGAGAGAGAGAGAGAGAGAGAGAGAGAGAGAGAGAGGGAGAGGGAGAGAGAGAGAGAGAGAGAGAGAGAGAGAGAGAGAGAGAGAGAGAAAAAACACCCGAGTCAGCCCAGAGAGGAGCAGACACAGGAACACTCATCACTGGCCATTCTCCTGGTGACAAATGTGTTTCCCTAATCCCCTCCTGGATGCTTCTCTGTGGTGGTTTTTCCTCACCGTTAAGCTTCCTGGAGGGGTCGTGGGCTCAAATGAACGAAACTTCCGGGATGGAAGGTGCCCACTTGAAAACCCAGATGACACATCTGCTCTAAACCCAAATCCTCCCTAACTATCGTTTTTTAGAGTGCTCACCGGGGATTTAAGTTATAATGGGTATTTCAACACCTTATCCAGTTTATTTTGAAATGTCCTTCACTGTTTCCCTGCTCGACTCCAGAGAATAAAAACGCTCCTGGCAAATGGCTCCTAGGCCCTGCTGGGGTATTTGTATTTTTTATTTGGTATTGTTTTTTTAGAGTGTTGACCCCTTCAGTGTTCTGGTCAGGTTGTTACCGGGGGCAACTGCCAGGCACGTTGAGGATCTGTCACTAAACCTCCAAAACCATCACTTTTAAGAGAAACATGTTGAATCGATTCATGTAACAGTCCTTCACTTTTTCTTTGAGTGTGTTGGGAATAAAAGCAGCATGACTCTACGAGATCGTACGATTTACAAACCCATTACAAATGGAGACAAAAGATTTTAAATGAAATTAATTATTATTATTATTTGGTGATATTATGTGTTTCGTTGTATGTGAAAAAGTATTGTATGACACTGTTTATGTAATGTGTTTGTTTTCTTATATGGTCAAAGTACTCTGCTTTCCCTTTACTGTCACTTTATTGTAGACGACCTGGGGCCAGAAGAACGGATTGGAAACAACTAAGGGAATGACAGACAGACGGACGGACAGACGGACGGACGGACAGACACACGGACGGACGGACGGACGGACAGACAGACAGACACACAGACAGACACACAGACAGACACACAGACAGACGGACGGACGGACGGACACACAGACAGACACACAGACAGACACACAGACAGACGGACGGACGGACGGACGGACACACAGACAGACACACGGACGGACGGACGGACGGACACACAGACAGACAGACAGACACACGGACGGACACACAGACAGACACACAGACAGACGGACGGACGGACGGACACACAGACAGACGGACAGACAGAGCTCACAGAGCCATGGTGCTGATTGTCCATGCTACACGTTGTGGAGGCAGACAGGAGGCTGTCCAGGGAATGCCAATAGAGGCCAGTGACTCTCGTTATCACCTTGCTAACACAGACTGCATGGTAGATTATACACCGTCCAGACTGACACATCAGACCATGTAGGCAGCCAGCCAGCCAGCCATTCAGTCCGACAGTCAGTCAATCAGTCATCCATCAAGACAGGGAGCCAGTTAGCCAGTTAGCCAGACAGCACGTCCAACAGCCAGTCAGCTAGTCAGCCAATTGATTAAACATCGATTCATTTCAAGTTGAATGAAAGTAGACCTTCCTATGACTAAGAATCCCCCCCCCCCCCAACACCCCTCCACACACACACACTCTCCCTACCAGTCTCCACACACACACACACGTGATGTTCCACCAGGTTGTGTGTCGTTAATGTGTGTTGGTTACAATAATCTCTTACAGTGACGAGGAGAGACAGATCTTCTCCAACCCTTTTTGAGGTCATACATCTCGTTTTGCCAGCAAATAGACACAACATAATAACAGTCATAATTAGGTAGGACAGTAGATTAATATTAATTAGAACCGGATCAAAGAGTGTCCGCAAAAAACCTAATCTTCATTAATATCTAAGTGACACTGTAATGTTTTGTGTGGTTACCGTCGGCGACCGCTCGACTCGGTGCTGATGTCACAGTACAGCCGTGCCGTCGCCTGGCAACCCTCTCCTAACAGGAAGTTCTTTATTTTGTCATGAGACAGAACGGACAGGGAGTGACATGGTGAGGAGGGAGGGAGGGATGGAGGGAGGGAGAGAAGGAGGGATGGAGAGAAGAATGGATGGAGAGAAGGAGTGAGGAAGAGATTTAGAGAGGGAGGAGGAGAATTAAGGAGGGAGAGAGGATAGGAGGAAGAGAGGAAAGGAGGGAGGAAGAAGTGAACTGGAAAAAAACAAAGAGGAAGGGAAGAAAAGGGGCAGGAAGAAAGAAGGAGAGGCAAATAGGGATGTAAATATATTTCTGCAGTAGGTTATCTCCTCCCATCTTCTGCTGTGCGTGAGCAGGTTTGCTTGTGCAAGTGTGTGTGTTTATGTGTGTGTATATGTGTACATGTGACACAGTGTGTGTGTGTGTGAGAGAGAGAGAGAGAGAGAGAGAGAACCAGAGTGTCTCTGGTGAGTCTAATGTGCATTCAGTTTGGAGTGTGTTTAGGGCTATCTATGTCAGCGAGAGAGAAGGACTGTCCCAGCGCTGCTCTTTGATGTCGTATATCACACACACACACACACACACACACACACACACACACACACACACACACACACACACACACACACACAGACGCACACACACACACACTACCCGTTGGTTGGCGCAGCCCCATCCCTCATGTAGAAGCTCCATTGTTTATTGATCATGAGTCATAAATGGTAAAATAATACAGGGACTAAAAGCGACCCTAAACAGATTACAGGAACAGGGAGAGATGAGGGGATAGTCATGGCAGGGTGGGGGTGGGGGAGAGGGACTGGAGGAGGGGGGGGGGGGGGGGAGTGAATGGGTGGGAGAGGGAATGGAGGTGGTGGGGGGAGGGGGGGAGTCCCAGAGAGAGAGATGTCTAGCTGGCTTCTTAGGATGAATGGTATCGAGGCCCAGCGGAGACAGACATCTTCTCTAAATGAAATCATCCGTCGAGCGGGGATGAGAAACACACTTCGACCGTCTCTGGAACACGCAACACGCAACACGCAACACGCAACATGCAACACGCAACATGCAACACGGAAACAAAACCAATGTCATAAACTGCACATGCAAACAACAGACATACAGGCACGCCATGGAAGGTCAAAACAAACAGGCACGTTAACTCACCGTCAAAAAAGGCTGTCACATACACACACTCACACGCACACACACACGAGCACGCACGTACACGCACGCAGACACACACACACACACACTCTGGTAGTGCAGCATACCGATCCATCCATGGATAGTTCTGTGGTTGACGTGTTTGGTTCACACATTTCTATTTCTGTCTGTTTCCATCCCTCTCTTCTTCTCTCCTCTCTCACAATATTTCTGTATTTCTCTAACTCTCTCTTTCTCTCCCCTCCTCTGCACCTTCTCTCTCTCTCTTCCTCCCATTCTCCCCTCTCTCTCCCTCCTCCGCACTCCCCCTTCTCTCTCTCTCCCTTTTTTCTCTCCCCCCTCTCCCCCTTCTCTCTCTCCCTCCTCCCCCCTCCCCCTTCTCTCTCTCTCCCTCCTCCCTCCTCTCCCCCTTCTCTCTCTCTCCCTGTTATTATCAAACCAGGCGGATGCTTTCTCTGTGTCTCCAGTGTTTTGACGTAGACAGACAACAGACACACAGCCACAGACTCACTGCACGCATCTGAGTGTGTGTGTGCGCGCGTGTGTGTGTCTCTCTAGGTTTGTTGGTTGCAAATAAGGTATGAATTGTAATGGTGTGTCGGGGTAGGGAGGCAGAGTCATCAGTCTTTGTTTCAACCCGGAGGTGTCCTGTAATATATCAGAGAGCGAGATGAATGCAGCTAATAGGCTGTGACACGACCATTAACTACAGCTGGAATGGAATCACGGCGCCCTCCCTCCCCCCCCCACGCCACAGCCCCAGACCCAGGTAAATGTTTAAAGACCAGCCCGTCGCCATGGCGATCTCCACTGTTCGCGTTCCTCTTTTTTTTTGTCTTTTTTTTGTCTTTTTTTTTTTACACCACGTCCTCTTTTCTTCCTTCTCCCTCCTCTCTGTCTGTATCTTCCGTTCTCTTGTCTTTTTTCTTTACACCACGTCCTCTTTTCTTCCTTCTCCCTCCTCTCTGTCTGTATCTTTCGTTCTCTTGACTTTTTTCTTTACACCACGTCCTCTTTTCTTCCTTCTCCCTCCTCTCTGTCTGTATCTTCCGTTCTCTTGTCTTTTTTCTTTACACCACGTCCTCTTTTCTTCCTTCTCCCTCCTCTCTGTCTGTATCTTCCGTTCTCTTGTCTTTTTTCTTTTCTCTCCGTTTCACCCTTGCGCTCTCTCTCTCTCTCTCTCTCTCTCTCTCTCTCTCTCTCTCTCTCTCTCTCTCTCTCTCTCTCTCTCTCTCCCTCTCTGTCTCTCTCTCTCTCTCTCTCTCTCTCTCTCTCTCTCTCTCTGTCTCTCTCTCTCTCTCTCTCTCTCTCTCTCTCTCTCTCTCTCTCTCTCTCTCTCTCTCTCTCTCCCTCCTCCTCTCTTTCTCTCTCTCTCTCTCTCTCTCTCTCTCTCTCCCTCCTCCTCTCTTCCTCTCTCTCCCTCCCTCCCTCCTTCTCTCTCTCTCTCCCATGGTGTTGTACTTGGTGTCCTTGAACTTCTCATCAGTCACATCAGTGGACTTCAAAGCCCAGAGATAAAAGTCTTCAATTGTCCGCTCTTTTCCCATGAACGTTCTCTGTTGCTAGCAGATCCATTGATGTCTGCTCTGAGATATGTGTGCACGGTATTATTCTTCTCCTCCTCCTCCTCCTCCTCCTCCTCACTGTCTTCCCCCTGTCTTCCTCCTCCTCTTCCTCCTCCTCCTCACTGTCTTCCCTCTGTCTTCCTCCTCCTCCTCTTCCTCCTCCTTGTCCTCGTCCTCGTCCTCCTCCTCCTCCTCCTCACTGTCTTCCCCCTGTCTCCCTCCTCCTCTTCCTCCTCCTCCTCCTCACTGTCTTCCCCCTGTCTTCCTCCTCCTCCTCTTCCTCCTCCTCGTCCTCGTCCTCGTCCTCCTCCTCCTCCTCCTCCTCCTCCTCCTCCTCCTCCTCCTCCTCCTCCTCACTGTCTTCCCCCTGTCTTCCTCCTCCTCTTCCTCCTCCTCCTCACTGTCTTCCCCCTGTCTTCCTCCTCCTCCTCTTCCTCCTCCTCGTCCTCGTCCTCCTCGTCCTCGTCCTCCTCCTCCTCCTCCTCCTCCTCCTCCTCCTCCTCCTCACTGTCTTCCCCCTGTCTTCCTCCTCCTCTTCCTCCTCCTCCTCACTGTCTTCCCCCCATCTTCCTCCTCCTCCTCTTCCTAGTCCTCCTCCTCTTCCTCGTCCTCGTCCTCGTCCTCCTCCTCCTCCTCCTCCTCACTGTCTTCCCCCTGTCTTCCTCCTCCTCTTCCTCCTCCTCCTCACTGTCTTCCCCCTGTCTTCCTCCTCCTCCTCTTCCTCCTCCTCGTCCTCGTCCTCCTCGTCGGCGTCGTCCTCCTCCTCCTCCTCCTCCTCCTCCTCCTCCTCCTTCCCTAATCTCCTCCTCCTCTTCTAATTCCAGACTCCCCGTATGTTACCCTGGTATGAAACGACCTTATTGATTGATGAAAGCCTCTGATTCCGGCGGCCTGGCTCTTTAGTTTTCGGGAGATAATGAAACCCGTGTTCCGGGGGCCCCCACCGCGACAGGAGATCGTTATGGAAACGGAGGGCGGCGGTCACACTCCCTGCCGTTGCCATGTTATGTGTCGCGACAACACGCCGGTCGGTTTCGCCCGAAGCAACGGACCGTCGGTCAGCTCTTTTTCCAGCTCGCCGGAAACCTGTGGAAAACAGGGGGCCGGGAATGAGCGGCGGTTGGATGACGGATCACGACGGCAGACAACAGAAGGCTTTGCTCTTTGGAGTCTCGTCAGCGTAACCAAGGCAGAAACGCACTTTGAGTCGCGGAGTGATGACCCGACTTCGGAATCTACAACATTCCTGGGAACGTTAAGACGGCCGTTCCGGGATCCTTTATGGGGATAAAGAGTGGTCTGTGTAATTCCTGACTACCTCGACACACACACACACCTTGGGGTGGTTTGGAAACTATTTATGGATCACGTGGTGTGATTTATACAACCAAGTCTCTCTCTCTCACACACACACACACACACACACACACACACACACACACACACACACACACACACACACACATATGCACAGTAACCGAATACAGACAAAGAGTCAGACAGGCAAATACCTGAGACAGGTAGACAAAAAGACATGTCCTTAGCCAGACTGAGAGGTGCTAAGTCTGACAGCCAGTCAGTCAATCAGTTAGCCAGTCAGTCAATCAGGCAGGCAGGCAGGCAGTCAATCAGCCAGCCAGCCAGCCAGCCAGTCAGTCAGTCAGTCAGTCAATCAGAGTAGAGTGGGCCGGTCATGTTACCGTGCTCACCATGCAGAGTAGAGTGGGGCCGTCATGTTACCGTGGTCACCATGCAGAGTAGAGTGGAGCCGTCATGTTACCGTGGTCACCATGCAGAGTGGAGTGGAGCCGTCATGTTACCGTGGTCACCATGCAGAGTAGAGTGGAGCCGTCATGTTACCGTGCTCTCCATCTCAATGCCTGAGGATCACTCTCTGATCACAGCCTCATGGGGTCCTTTCAGATCCGCTCACCTTGAAACGACGCTGTGCTCTGGAGCAGCTCTGCTTATAGAGAAGGAGTTATCTTCATTAGCGCCTGCCCGGATGTGCATGTGCATGATGGATAAGAGGTTTGTGTGTGTGTGTGTGTGTGTGTGTGTGTGTGTGTTTGGGAATGTATGATCTGTGTGAGACAAGGAGAGAATGTGTGTGTGTGTGTTAGGGCTAGGGTTAGGGCTGTGTGTGTGTGTGTGTGTGTGTGTGTGTGTGTGTGTGTGTGTGTGTGTGTGTGACACTGTGACTCCTGGCTACCTAGCATATCTCAAAGAAGCAGGTGGAACTCGTAGAAACGTCCCTCGTTGCAGGGGGGGCCACTGACAACGTAACACCCAGGTATCACCCTCAGGCTCCTCACTCCTGCTGTGTACGATACAAACTACGACTTCAATAGCTAATCAGAAAGCCTGTGTCAGCAATTATGCAAATACCACTCCATATTCATCTCTTGTTTTTGAAGAAAAAGGAAAGCAACAAAAAATGTTACGAATAAATCATGGATCAGAAATGTTTTGGTGTCGCCACCAATGAGTGGTGTGAAATACACTAGCAAATATAGTGAAAGTCTATGACTGTCATGAAGAAACTATTAAACCTTTATTGCATAAAGCTTTTGCTGTTTTGTTATCTAAAGAGGCGAGCAAGCGCGAGAGAGAGAGAGAGAGAGAGAGAGAGAGAGAGAGAGAGAGAGAGAGAGAGAGAGAGAGAGAGAGAGAGAGAGAGAGAGAGAGAGAGAGAGAGAGAGAGAGAGAGAGACGTTTGATAATGAACCTAGTTATTACTATAGTCATTGTTGTACAGTAATATCTGTTATCTATGTTTGCTTTGGCAGTATAAGCATTTGTCTTTTCATGCCAATAAAGCTAATTCAATTGAAATAGAGAAAGAGAAAGATTAAGAGAAAGAGAAAGAGAAAGAGAAAGAGAAAGAGAAAGAGAAAGAGATTTGTTTTGGTATCAGAAGAGAGACACGATAGATTGAGAGAGAGAGAGAGAGAGAGAGAGAGAGAGAGAGAGAGAGAGAGAGAGAGAGAGAGAGAGAGAGAGAGAGAGAGAGAGAGAATGAGAGACAGATAAAGAAAGAGAGAGAGAGAGAGAGAGAGAGAGCTAACATCAATGAGGCCTTTAGAAGATAGTCAAACAATTTTCAAGACCAGCAACTTTCAACTCCATAGAAATTGATCTGTTTGTCATGAGACCAGAGCCATTCAGGAGCCCTCGACCGTGAAATCTTTGTGAAATGGGTGTATTAATACAAAAAATAGTGAGGCTGAGAGAGAGAGAGAGAGAGAGAGAGAGAGAGAGAGAGAGAGAGAGAGAGAGAGAGAGAGAGAAAGAAAAAGCGAGCGGTAATGGAGAGAGACATGTCACTTTAATCTAGTCATTGTTTCAGCACTTCAAAATCCCTTTTGAAAGAAAAAGTCAGTCAGTCAGTCAGTCAGCCAGTCAATCAGTCAGCCAGCCAGCCAGTCAGTCAATCAGCCAGCCAGTCAGTCAGTCAGTCAGTCAGTCAGTCAGTCAGCGGGTCTCAAGCTAGTTAGCCAGCCATTCAGCAAGCTGCTGATCCCACATTCAATCAGCCAGTAAGTGTCTTACCAGTGAGCATGCCAGTGAATAGTGGAAGAACGCCAATCAGCATCTTTGTCTGAACTCCTTTCAAACATTTGTTTAGGAAAGGAGATGGTAATAAACCCCTCTTTTCTCTCTCTCTCTCTCTCTCTCTCTCTCTCTCTCTCTCTCTCTCTCTCTCTCTCTCTGTATCTGTATCTGTATCTTTCTCTCTGTATCTTTCTCTCTCTCTGGTCTCTGATGCACAGTCAGACAGTCAGGGAGACAGGTACACTAGGTAAGTCAGACACAGAGGCAGGTAGACAGGTACATTAGGTCAGTAGGTCAGTCAGACAGGTATGTAGGTAAGTCAGGCAGGTAGACAGGTAGAGTAGGTCAGTCAGACAGTCAGACAGGTAGACAGCGATGTCAGGTAAGTAAGACAGAGAAACAGGTAGACAGGTATGTCAGATAAGTCAGACAGAGAGGCAGGTAGACAGGTATGTCAGGTAAGTCAGACAGAGAGACAAGTAGACAGGTAAGTCAGACAGAGAGGCAGATAGACAGGTATGTCAGGTAAGTCAGACAGAGATGCAGTTAGACAGGTCTGTCAGGTAAGTCAGACGGAGAGGCAGGTAGACAGGTACAGTAGGTAAGTCAAACAGGTAGACAGGTATGTCAGGTAAGTCAGACAGAAAGACAGGTAGACAGGTATGTCAGGTAAGTCAGACAGAGATGCAGTTAGACAGGTATGTCAGGTGAGTCAGACGGAGAGGCAAGTAGACAGGTACAGTAGGTAAGTCAAACAGGTA
>CM030187.1:14685100-14687600 GCA_017639675.1 Aplochiton taeniatus
AGAGACACATTTTATTCTATGCTAGGGCTTAGTCATGGCCTGATGTATGTATCCCTCCACCGTCACGGATGTCTTATAAATATAGAGCCGGGTTACTCATCTACTAGCATCCGTATCCCTCCCTCCCCGCAAGCAGAGCCTACTGCTGACAGACAGCCTATGTAAGTGAATTAAAGAGCCATTTCCCCCTTGAATGCCAGATCACAACCTTGTAATGGTGGAAAATGGAGAGGAAACACATCATAAGTAGGGGACGAAGGAATGGGGGAGGGGTTAACCAGCGGGATGGAAAGAGAGAGCAGATAGAGTAGGAGAGGAGGGGAGAGGAGAGGGGAGGGGAGGGGAAGAGAGGAGAGGAGAGGAGAGGAGAGGAGAGGAGAGGAGAGGGGAGGGGAGGGGAGGGGAGGGGAGGGGAGGGGAGGGGAGGGGAGGAGAGGAGGAGAGGAGGGGAGGGGAGGGGAGGGGAGGGGAGGGGAGGGGAGGGGAGTGGAGAGGAGAGGAGAGGAGAGGAGAGGAGAGGAGAGGAGAGGAGGGGAGGGGAGGGGAGGGGAGGGGAGGGGTGTGGTGTGGTGTGGTGTGTCACCCTCTCACAGCCTCAAGACCAGTCCCTGCCCCAGGCCTGGAGATAGCTTGTCTCTCCAACTAACACAGATATTATTTCACTCCCCCCTAATGCTCTCCCAATCGAGTTACATTGTTCCTCTCCAGGCTTACAAATACGCTGTGTGTGTGTGTGTGTGTGTGTGTTTGTGTGCATGCTATTGTTGCTGATTCATAGAGAGAGACATGCACACAGACAGAGATCAAGAAATTGCTAGATTTGAAAAATAACAAAGAATCCAAAGTAATTATCCTGATATAATGCGTGTATAGTTCTTTAAAGTGTCTGTATGTGTGTACATGTGTGTATGTGTGTGTGTGTGTGTGTGTGTGTGCAGCAACACCGCTGTATACAGTCTGTCTACAAGAAGACCAAGTGATTGTGAGACGCAACTGATGAAGCAAGCGGGCCATAGCCTTCCCTTCCAATATAGCCAGCCCTCATCTAAGACCCCCCCCATACCCCCCCCCCCCCTCCCTCCCACACTCTCCTCCTCCTCCCCCCCCCCCCCCCCCCCCCACACACACACACCCCACCCCGGCCCTCCAGGGATCGTTCCAACGAGCGCCCAATCAATACTGTGATTGAATGATTGAACGCAGCTAATCCAATTGACTTTTTCCATCTGACTGAGATTTATACGGCAGGATCAAATCCCCCCCCCCCCCCCTCCCTATCGGCCTGCAAGTTAAAGCTACAGGAGTTTGAATGAAGACAGGGAAGAGTAGCAGTGGATCAGCTGATCAAATCTGTTAGTGATTTCTATGAATTCATTTGTTCATTTGATTTGTTTTGCTTTGTTTTGCTTTTATTTGGTCTAGACTATGTGTTATAAAGTGTCCTTGGGTTCTCAGAAAGGTATACATACACGTAGTATATACATATGTTGGATATCCGTCACTGACTTGGCATACCACATGAAGAAAAAAGGTAAACTACACCTTTAACTGATCTTCCAAGGAAGGGTTTTAACCTCCATAATTATCACCTTCCGTCTTGGTGACGATGAAAATAACCTCAAGCCCCAGGGCCAGGAATAACCCAATCTCCATGGAGATGTCCCTAACCAGAAAGCCAACGTTCATTCCTATTTCTATTCATCCCTGGGTTCGTTTTACCCACTGGCGTCTCGCTACGACGGTGGCCGTTTAAGACGAGCCCGCAGCGCAACCCGCTAGTGACCGGAAATGAGATCCGGCAGCGGGAGTCCCAAAGTGGGAAAACCCTTTGACAGGTTTAAGATTCATCCGCAGATAGTAAACCCGCTAGAGCTAGGAAGAATAGAACGTGCGCAGTCCTCTCTATCATGGCTGTTTTGAGAAGATGGCCGACACATCAAGGCTGACTAGCCTAAATAGAACTACAAGATGGCCGATATTTCAAGGCTAACTAGCCTAGACAGAACTACAAGATGGCCAATATTTCAAGGCTAACTAGCCTAGACAGAACTACAAGATGGCCGACACTTCAAGGCCAACTAGCCTAGAAAGAACTACAAGATGGCCGACACTTCAAGGCCAACTAGCCTTGACAGACCTACAAGATGGCCAACACCTTAAGGCTGACTATTCTAGACAGACCTACAAGATGGTTGACACTTCAAGGCTGACTATTCCAGACAAAACTACAAGATGGCCGACACTTTGAGGCTAACTATTCCATACAGAACTACAAGATTGCCGACACTTTAAGGCTAACTATTCTTATCAGAACTACAACATGGCTGACACTTTAAGGCTAACTATTCTTGTCAGAACTACAACATGGCCGACACTTTAAGGCTAACTATTCTTGTCAGAACTACAACATACTATTGGTGTGTAAGTGCATTTTCTTGCTAGAACGCGACTCTCCACTGAAGGTTAAAATGAATGGCTTATTTCCAATCTACTTGTTCTC
>CM030187.1:14695100-14705100 GCA_017639675.1 Aplochiton taeniatus
GGTGCAGATAAGAAACAGAGATAGCACCAACGCTATCTGGCGTCCTCCGCGTGCTATCGGCCAAGAGTCACTCTGAGACGCACGGCAACATAAATCCACAGTATTTACGACCTCTGCTGTAGTCAGCTATCTATAAGGAGCGCCATGGTAATGGGCTTGTCATTTGAAGGCCTCTGGGTGTAGTCCGGGCAGCCTGTGTACAGCGCAATCTGTTTGGAGCTTGAACTGTGACATTCAATGTCCTAGGGGCCTAAATAAACATTCTGAAGATATTTACCTAATATAGAGAGTACAATTCAATTGTTTTAATTCAAAAGAGTCCTGTTATTTGAATGTTGCTTATTGACTGTTCATAACAATTGGTCCGTGGTTTAATTTGTTCCATCGTAATATCGATTGTTATCCACAAGAGGTCCAAGTCGTTGTTGGATTAATGACACCTGCGTGGAGTGTTTCCTTTAGTGTCATTGCAATCATCTACGATTTACTCAATTTGAACAGTTGAAGGAGTTTGACAATTTGAAATACCACGTGAGGAAAACCTGGATAAATTAGAGAGAGGGAGAGAGAGGGAGAGAGAGAGATTAAGAAAGAAAGAAAGAAAGAAAGAAAGAAAGAAAGAAAGAAAGAAAGAAAGAAAGAAAGAAAGAAAGAAAGAAAGAAAGAAAGAAAGAAAGAAAGAAAGAAAGAAAGAACAGCCGTTGCTGAAAGTACCTGAAGGCTCCATTCACAGCGAATGGCTGGATAAGCGCATGCAACCCAAGTGGCCTTGTAGGAAACCATCGACCTATCGGCTCCCAGGATCTTTGTCTGACGCGCATCAATGAACGTTTCCTCTCTGACCCTGTCATTCTAGAAGGTAGAAGAAGAAAACGGCTCCACTGAGTTGAACAGTCGGGATGAAGGCCTGTGCTTTGTCTCAAATCAAACGGCCACTATCTGGGTATCTAGATACCCTGCACACATGGCACGGTGAACTTTCCTCCTCGTTGTGAGTTAGCGACTCTGAAAAGGTCGCAAAAGGTCATCAGTGACACAGCGCAGAAACACCTGGTCGCCATGGAGCTCCTGGTGAAATAATAGCCAGATTATATTTCCACTCCATTTGAGAAGATAAAACCCCCCCTCCCTAAAAAGGCTTTGTGAGGAGAAACCACCGCCCCATCAGCTGTTACGCACTCTCTCCACCAGTCTTTTCCACCAAAACCACAGGAAAAAGGTTAGTTAGTAGGTCTAAATAACGTTCTGGGTTCTTAAAGGAGAAAAAGTGATTTGTAGTGAGAGACAGGCATGGACATCACATCACTTAACAATTTAGTGATTGTAATTATACTCTTTTTTGTCTGCGCACACACACACACACACACACACACACACACACACACACACACACACACACACACACACACACACACACACAAACACACACATATCTAAGTAGCATATAATGTCCTATAGTGTTGCATCCTGTTGCTGGTCCTAATAATACATAATTATATAAATTATAAGTTATCACTGCTCTCCACACTTCTTAATCAAGAGCACTTTAAAAATTGAACCGTTGGAGCTGTCAACGGCCACACTTGTATAACATATATATAACATGTACATACATTGAAGTTTCTCTTTCAATCTTTCTTTATATTTGCCATATTTTTTGTAGTATATATAGTACATTTATGAATAGGCTTAACATTCATAAACTGTGTAAACTACAGTATTTTGCCGGTTTGATTCAAAACCCACTATAGGCTTACATTTGAGAGATCAATTTGCATATAGAAAAGAATGTCTCAATGGTGCCATATTATGCCTCACTGAGGATATTTTTAAATAGATGCCAGCAGATGCTTATCAGCAATACAAAGCATCTGATATTCCGTTTTCCCCCCCTCAGTACACCAGCCGGAGTGCGGAGCGGAGTCGCTACTGGCCAGAGTGATGAGACGCCCTCTTCGAGCGCAGCCTGGATATGCAGCGGGGCGCAATTCCAGAAGGTATTCACAGACGAAGAGCCCCTCAAGCTTCAGATGCGCGCTCTCTCTCTCTCTCTCTCTCTCTCTCTCTCTCTCTCTCTCTCTCTCTCTCTCTCTCTCTCTCTCTCTCTCTCTCTCTCTCTCTCTCTCTCTCTCTCTCTCTCTCTCTCTCTCTCTCTCTCTCTCTCTCTCTCTCTCTCTCTCTCTCTCTCTCTCTCTCTCTCTCTCTCTCTCTCTCACTCTGTCTATCTCTCCCGTGGGTTGAAAACTTCAACCAATCTGCGCCCAGTGACGCCGCGCTAGGCTGGATCTAGTCTCGAGCTTCATCATAATATTTAACACACACCCACCGAGATTCACACATGCTACAGACTGTGATTGTGTCATTTCCTCACACTGAGAGAGGTCGTCCGCTCGCTGTACAATATCTCGAATCCACACCTGTGTTGACTAATAATTTGAGTGGTCGCGGTTATTTGCTGGGAAGATTCGATGTAGGACGCAACATTATTGCGCAGATTGGTTGGCTCGCGTATAGGTCGATAAGACCTTTCGAGGTAAACGACGGGACTTTCCTGCAAATATAAGCTGACATCGGCGAGAGCAGTGCCTGCAGCACAGCATTTCGCGTTGACAGTTGCCAGCTGATCCCGGACAGTCTTTTCACACCTCGGGAGAAAGATTGGACGGTTGGCCCGATCCACGCCAGCACGCGTCTTCAACTGTCATCGTCGATGGATTTATTCCACTTTGCTTTTGGAATTTGAACATAATTTGTGATAAATATTGGTAGTGTGTGAGGCAAGTGATAAAGTCGAACTGAAAGAAAGGCACATTGTGGGGAGAATGTTGCTTGCACAACTCGTCCGTTGGTCTGAACCTAAACGACCTGTTCTACCTGAGCGCATGCGGATGATTGTTTTATTCTGATTCTCGCGATCGGACTACTGCTCGAACAAACTGGCGTTCTAATGTTAGAAATAAAACCCAGCTAAACACTGAAACCTTTACTCAAAACGGCAAGTGGAGATGGTCACTATGTGTTTAACGTGTATTTCTTTAAATTGGCATCCAGTGTAATAAATATAATCAGTGATGTAGTCAGTCTGTTCATATGCGTGCTCATTATTTGCAGTAAATATTCAAATTTGCTTAAAAGGGGAACTGTGAAGATGATTCTCTTCCGCAAATTCCGGGTTTTGATACTCATGGTGTTTCTGATCGCTTGTTCCATGCACATAATGATCGACCTGTTACCAAAGCTGGAGAGACGCAGCAACAGCGGCTGCTCCTGCTCGCACACGCCGAGCGAGGAGCCTCAGAACTGGGCGAAGCAAGGCTGGCCTAACAAGCACACTCTGCGGATCCTGCAGGACTTCAGCAACGAGCCGAACTCGAATATCTCTTCCCACTCTCTGGAGAAGATCCCGACGGCAGGGGACAAGACGGAGGGGTTTAAACGGCTCCAACAACATTACGCACAAAATGGTGACAAGAAGAGGCAGTTCCTCCAGGACAGCATGGTGACCAAAAACGTGCCGAACAAGGGGTCAATGTTGTCGGCTCTCTATGATCACCCGTTATTCAAAAGAACCTTACCGACTCTCACCGACGAGGACACATTGTTTAACGTCAACACCGACATCAAATTTGACCCCAAGGCCGCTGAGAACGAAGAATGGTAATATACGATAATCGTATTTTGAATAGTAACGGTGTCTTATCTGAAGTGTTTTAAGTGCTCGCTTCATATGGCTATTCTTAGACACAGTAATCTATAAAAAAAAAAATGTAAGTGTTGCAATAAAGAGACACTGCCTCAAGTGTTATTAGTTGTTTTCCGTTGTTAAAACAAATAATTGGATTTTACGAACAAGAGTTTTTCTAAACATTTGTCAAACAAGCTTAACATAGTGAAATTGTATTATAGAAATATGGCAGTCTACATGTGTAACGCCATATGCCTCAACAGCTCAAATGTACAAACGTGTCTCCATGGTCAATACGTTTTGATCATATTATAGCAGTATTTCTTATCAATCAAAACAGCAGTGGATGAATATGCAATAGACCAACTCATTTTGTGATAGCTGAAATAGTAAAATATCCTTTTTTTTTTTACCAAATTATATCGATTTTATAGACTTAATGTCTGAGTTAATCAATTCTGAATGATTCCTGTGGTCTCAACAATAATGGCGAGAAACATATGTGGATGTTATATTTAACATTGTTATTATATATAATTATTAGGGATGATGCGCTCGTTTTAATACCAAACCATTTCTCCATGGGAGTACCCCAGCCATGTGAACGGTGTTTCCTGGTATATAACTGATGTATACATGCACTGTCCCCATTCCCTCTGGTCTCAGGCAGGGCAAAGAGGGCAACACCGAGGAACTCTCTCCGAACGGGGAGCTGTTGGTGGACTCCTATCCCAACTGGCTCCAGTTCCACATCAGGATCAATCGATATGAGCTCTACTCGCGACACAACCCGCTCATCGACGCCCTGCTCAAGGACCTGCTCTCGCAGCAGATCACCAGCGTCGGTGAGTCGCACCAAGAAGAAGTGGTCGAAGGGCGTATTTCAGTGTAAAAGCAGCCATGGTTTGTAATGAAACAGCGGACGTACTGTGGTAAGGAGGAGGACAGACTGTAGTTAGGAGGACGTGCTGTAGTTAGGAGGACATAATGTAGTTAGAAGGACATAGTGTAGTTAGGAGGACATAATGTAGTTAGAAGGACATAGTGTAGTTAGGAGGACATTCTGTAGTTAGGAGGACATACCATAGTTAGAAGGACATTCTGTAGTTAGGAGGAAGACATACTGTAGTTAGAAGGAGGACATACTGTAGTTAGGAGGAGGACATACTGTAGTTAGGAGGACATCCTGTAGTTAGGAGGACATACTGTAGTTAGATGGAGGACATACTGTACTTAGGAGGAGGACATACTGTAGTTAGAAAGAGGACATACTGTAGTTAGGAGGAGGAACTACTGTTGTAAGATTGAGGATTTAATGTAGTTATTTTATGTTAAACATTTCTGAAAAGGTTGTCTTGGCTCTGGCATTGAAAGTAGGAGGAACTGAAGCTGGTAAAGCTATAGGACACAGTTGGAAAACTCTCTCTTTCTTTCCTAAAGTGTACCAGTGCATCTTCACACCATAGTGATTGAAGTGTACCTGTGCTGAAATGGCTCTGTTTGGTCACATTCATACTGTGGTAATGGGCTAAAGTGTTCCCAAGATCCCAACGGTGGAATAAAAAAAACACAGACGTTCTGCTTAACATTCAGGGTTAGGGCTAACATCTTTAGGTTTCTGTCGTAAACTCATTATCAACTTAATTGCACATAACACTGACTAACTTTCATCTTTGAAGGCGGTTGGAATTGATTAAAAATCAGTTTGTAAAAGGGAGAAGATAACGTATATATTTTTTTAAAGCCACGAGGAGTTGCCTCCTAATCTGACAGCACGGTCTTGTTGTGTTACAACCCCTGGAATGCTTCCCACTTTGTTTCCACACAAAGCTTTAGGGCGATTGTGAAAGAGGACGTGGATATTAGCTATAGAACCATTTAAGCCATACACTTAGTTTGGCATTGTGAAAGAATCCCATCGGAGTGTTACAGTATGAATGACTCGAATGATCCAATACCAACCGGTTTATTATCTTACCGTAAAGAGCATCAGCTTCATATTCATCAGCGCTGTCATCTGTCATCTTTATTAAGCAAGGCATTATTAAGCTGGTTGCTGGCAGAGAGCTCACGTATCCTTCATAATACATGTTTTATCGATCAACAAGATACGATTGGAAGATGAAACTCGACAGGTTTGAAGTAACTAAGTCAGCGTTTTCTACCGTAATGCTGCTGATCTGCTTTTTGGGACTGTTTGTAGCGGCCAGACATTCCTCAAGCATTTTGGCCAGAGCTTGAAGCGCTGCTCACTCACACCTTGTTAAGCAGGCTTTGGTCATATCTACTGGAATGTTCCAAGACGCTCTCTCTCTCTCTCTCTCTCTCTCTCTCTCTCTCTCTCTCTCTCTCTCTCTCTCTCTCTCTCTCTCTCTCTCTCCCTCCCTCTCTCTTTCCCTCTCTCTCTACTTCTCTCTATCTCCCTCTCTCCTTCCCCCTCTCTCTCCTTCTCCCTCTCCCTCTCTCCTCTCGGCAAAATCTACGCTTCATTAAAAGGTGCGCAATAATCTGCTTTCTTGGGTCTCTTACCTCCTCTCCCACTCTCTATCTCCATCTCACCGTTTTAAGCCTCCCATCCACACTCAGAAACATACGCTCAGACACCCCAGAACGGCCTCGATGCACACCAGCCCTGTCTGGGAGGAGGACACAGGCCGGTCAGCTCACCCCTCTCTCCCCAGTAATAATGACAGAGCAGAATGAGTGGGCCCGGGGCTGTTGTTCTTACGGTGCCTGGCCCTGGTTAAAGACGGGGGGGGGGGGGTGGGCACTGCCCCCGATCGGCCAGCCAGCCGGGCCTCTGTCGCTCCAGAGGAGACGGCCATGCCAAACCCAATCACGGAACAAGGCCCGGACTCTGAGGGGGGGGTTTCCTTTTGCTCATTTATCATGGATCATGGTCAGTGTTTCCTACGTGGGAGGGGCCACAACAGACGTTCATTTCTTTGTTCATTCGTTCATTCCTTCACTCACTCACTGGCTCATTTATTCACCCGTTCACTCTTTAATTGATCAGTTTAATCGTTCGTTATTTTATTGAAGCATTTGGTGAAAAAGTATGGATGATATGTAGTGTTGTCAACTTTTAGATTTTCCTGACAGGGATTGACAATATGAAACCTTCCCAGTGGATTATGATCTTATTAATGAAGAAAATAGCATATTCATGTTTGAGCTGTGGTTGTTGGTGAATACATTCGTTTTAGTGATGAGGATGACAGGATGTTTGCAAGCAGTTAGCCCTGCTTCTCTTTTGACCTTTACACACACATATAAATGCCAGCCACACACACAAACACACACCACCACACACACGTATACACACACACACACACACACACACACACACACACACACACACATATACACACCACCACACACGCACACACACACACACACACACACACACACACACACATTTCATACCCAAACCGGCTTTTTATTCTAAATAGCAGCAAGCAGTAATCCTTTTTATCACACATGCGTCAGAAAAACCCCACCTGATCTGGGTTAAACCTGTCTGATCCCCCCCCCCCCCCCCCTCTGAAGACACAAGGAGAGTTTTCTGTGAGGAAGGAGGAACTGAAAGGCCCAGCGTTGGCTCTCCGCCATGGTGAGACGGCGGTGTGGAATCGATTGTCTCAGGTGCCAGAGACGGCCGTGCTGGATCCCCTGTCAACTCTGCTGCCAGTCAGCATGCCAACCTTTAGTCCTCCGTCCCTCATTGTATGGTCGTCACTCTCTCTCTCTCTCTCTCTCTCTCTCTCTCTCTCTCTCTCTCTCTCTCTCTCTCTCTCTCCTCCACCACTGTGACTTCATTTTCCCTCCCTCTGTCTGAATTTAGATTTCCGTCTGACATGTCTGACCCTGTGAGCAGGCAGTCCGCCCCCAGGAGAGGAGAGAGTGGACAGAGAGAGAGAGGGAGGGAGAGAGAGAGAGAGATAGAGAGGGAGAGGGAGAAAGAGAGAGCGAGAGAGAGAGCGAGAGAGAGAGAGAGAGAGAGAGAGAGAGAGAGAGAGAGAGAGAGAGAGAAAGAGAGGGAGAGAGGAACTGAGAGAGAGGGTGAGAGGGAGAGAGAGAGAGAGAGAGAGGGGGAGAGAGAGAGAGAGGGGGAGAGAGAACAATGTGATTCCATTCTCTGTCCTTCATCCTTCTTTCTCCTTCTGCCTCCTGATCAAACAAACAGTGACGTCATCACCAGTCACTTGGTCTCTCCAGCAAACACACATACACACACACACACACACACACACACACACACACACACACACAATGACAAACACAAACACATGGGCGCGCACACACACACCCACACACACACACACACACACACACACACACACACAAACTCACACAGAGAAACAGGCTGTGATTTAAAGTCAGTGAGGCAGGGAAGAAAAGTTATTACATATGTGATACTATCACTCCTTAATATCATTCAGTATGAAAAAGCTATCTTGGATAGCAACTCTCAGGGTAAGAGGTTATTGGAGTGAAAGGCAGAGAAAATATGGAAAAATATAGAAAACCTCTTATGTATATATAGACTCTGGCCAAGAAAGTTTACAGCAAAAACAAAAAGTAATTCACTCCCGATCTCTGAAAACTTTGAAAGGAAATCCTTTCTGTGGAGGTCAGCTTTGTAGACAGATTACCCCGCCAACGATTATTAATACAGCTTGAGCTACCCTTAATCTGTGATAATTTTAAACATCAAAATAATATTTCTGATTTAGGTTAAAAAAAAACTTTAAACGTTTAAATGTAAATGTGGTATTCATCTGTTTTCCCGCTAGAACTGTGGTCATTGTAACTTTGACGGACGTTGACAAAACTTTTTTTTTCTCTCTCCCACCAGCGATGAAGTCAGGAGGCACTCAACTGAAGTTGATCATGACCTTCCAGAACTACGGCCAGGCTTTGTTCAAGCCCATGAAGTAAGTCACCCTCAAATAACAACAAACAAACCATAGCCGAAGGGCCGCTACGCTCTGTCAGCGGATAGCACTCGTTCAATCCTGTGAAGGAAGTCACCCTCGAATAACAGCCAAACTATGGCGGCCACTGTAGGTTAGCCAGGGCCACCTGACGGATAACCCTTGTCGAAACACATGTAGGAAGTCCAACAACCACCAAACTATAGCAAAGTGCCGCTGTAGGGCTGCTATGCTCTGTTAGCGGTTAGCCAGCGCTACCTAACGGCCGGGTTTCCTTCAAACCAGTGAAGTAAGTCACCCTCCAACAGCAGCCATACTATTGCGTCCACTGTAGGGCTGCTACGCTCTGTTAGCGGTTAGCTAGCGCTATCCTTGTTCAAACCCATGAAGCAAGTCACCCAACCTTATCGATGAGCATTCAAACAGATTCAAAGTCAGCCCTCTAGTTGCTCACTTGCAGTACTTACTACAGTACAGTCCACACTCCTAGGGTTAGGGTTAGGGTCAAAGTCAGTCCTCTAGTCATTCCCAGTCCATACTCCTTCAGAGACCATTAGGGTTTATCATCTATGTGGGTCGTTAGGGTCAGGGTTAGGGTCAAAGTCAGTCCTCTAGTTATTCCCAGTTCACACTCCTTCAGAGACTGTAAGGGTTTACATCTATATGGGTTGTTAGTTAGTGCCTCGCTGTAGTTCATAGTGCCGGATAGTAACCACGCCAACGAGAACGTAGGCCTGCTTCGCTAACGTTGCGCAAGCGGGTGTGAGAGTGTTGGGCGACAAACACCACAACCAACACTCATTTCTCAACGATGTCTGCCGTGTTCAGCCGGCCTCGTCATTGTATCAGCGTTTAACAAAAAAAAAAAGTCCTGACACGAATCACATTATTGCAGAAGGACTCAGCCCTGCCCGTTCTGTGTATCCCTGTGGTTTTTTCTTCTTTTTCTTTTGAGCTGTGATGTGTGTGAGGGTGGTCCGACCGGATCCCTGTGGCATAGAGAAGGCTGTGTCCTTATTTCAATCCGATCCCGGTGGCATGGTTATTTTCTTTTAGATATCAGTATTTATATTGTAAACCGTGACTTTGAACCCTGAGTGAATAACAGACGCATGCCAATGTCATTTCATTTGTGGGCCGGTGGGTGCTGAACGGCCGTGGTGTCAGGACAGGGGGAAAGGTTAAACCAGGGGAGGAAGAGACGGAGGAGGAGGAGGAGGAGGAGACAGACTAGGAGGAGACAGAGGAGGAGGAGAAGCAGGAGGAGGAGGAGGAGAAGGAGGAGGAGGAGACAGAGGAGGAGAAGGAGGAGGAGGAGACAGAGGAGGAGGAGGAGAAGGAGGAGAAGGAGAAGGAGGAGGAGGAGACAGAGGAGGAG
>CM030187.1:14715100-14720100 GCA_017639675.1 Aplochiton taeniatus
TTGAAGCCGCTCTCCTTGGTTGCGGTGTGTGTAAGTTAGCCGGCAGGTAGTTTTGACCCGAGTGCTCGATAATCAATATCTGCTGAACTTCAAAGTGACGAGGGGGCAGAATGAAGAGCTTACACAGCAAGCCGGAGATAAAACAAGATCTGGAACGGTTCCAAACCGGTGTAGAAAATGTTTCAGGTGCGTTTAGTTATTTGCCCTGTGAGAAGTTCTCTCTGACTACTAAAGGTCGGGGTGTTTGGGTGTGGAGACCAAACAAAATCCAAGCGGCCCCCAAGTGTCTTAGACTTAAAGTTAAATAGGCTTATATTATTATATAATTCGTAATGCAATATATGATCAGGACTTTTTTAATGTAAAATATACTTTGGAATCGGCTCCTGTTTTGTCCCCAAGTCGACAAACAGAAATCTGTGCTGTTCAAACACAAGCTGTTAGCGTTTGTGGTTTCCACTTTGATCTTCCTGTTTGGCGGAACTCTGCACTCTGATTGGTTGTACAGTTGTCTCCTGGACAGTGTCATGGGGAGCGTTGCCATGTCAACAGGACACAAACGTCTCCTACTCTAGGCTCTTTGATTATCTCTCTCTTTCTTCTTCTCTGCTCTTGATCGCTCCACTTTTTCATCTCTTGATCTCCTCCCACTAGTCCTCCCTCTCCGTGCGCACAAACATTTCCTTCTCTTCCTTCTCTCATTTTCCTTTCCACTTTCTTGAGCAAAACAAAGTTTGGGGTTGTTTTTTCAGTCCCTCATCCAACACCCTTCCATCTTGCAGCGAGAACGGAGAGAGGGATGTATAGAGAGACAGAAGATAAATAGGGACAGAGAAAGAGAGAGAGAAAGAGAGAGAGAGAGGGGGGGGGGGGGCGGTAGAGAGAGAGAGAGAGAGAGAGGGGTAGAGAGAGACACAGAGAGAGAGGGGTAGAGAAAGCAGAGAGGCAGTGAGTCAAACTGCCATTCCCTTCTTTCAACAAACATGTTTTCACACCCTGGTTGATCCCCTAAGGAGAAAACAACTCCTCCATCTCTGTGTTTCTCCTCCTCCTCCTCCTTCTCTGTGTTTCTCCTCCTCCTCCTCCATCTCTGTGTTTCTCCTCCTCCTTCTCCTCCTCCTCCTCCTCCATCTCTGTGTTTCTCCTCCTCCTCCTCCAGCTCTGTGCTTCTCCTCCTCTTCCTCCTCCTCCTCCTCCTCCTCTATCTCTGTGTTTCTCCTCCTCCTCCATCTCTGTGTTTCTCCTCCTCCTCCATATCTGTGTTTCTCCTCCTCCTCCTCCTCCTCCTTCAGCTCTGTGTTTCTTCTTCTCCTCCTCCTGCTCCAGCTATGTGGTTCTCCTTCTCCTCCATCTCTGTGTTTCTCCTCCTCCTCCTTCAGCTCTGTGTTTCTCCTCCTCCTCCTCCTCCTTGAGCTCTGTGTTTCTTCTTCTTCTCCTCCTCCTCCTCCTCCTTCAGCTCTGTGTTTCTTCTCCTCCTCCTCCTCCTCCTCCTCCAGCTCTGTGTTTCTCCTCTTCCAGTTCAACGCTGTTTCTCTCTCTCTTTCTGTTGTCGGCTTCACTGAGCTCTTAGGAGGAGTGTTTTATTAAGAACCTTGGAAAATCTGAACGCTCTGCCCCCCCCCCCCCCCCCCCCTCTCTCTCTCTCTCTTTGAAACAAATACAATTTAATTTAATTTACTGGCATGGAATACTGCACAGTTACTAATGCCAAAGCAAATCAAAGATCCTAAAACTCTTAAAACAACTACTCCCCCCCCCCCCCCCCCCCCTCTCTCTCTCTCTCTCAGTCTCTCTCTCTTTCTCTCTGTCTTCTCTCTTTGCCTGCCTGTATGAGGGGTGTAGTGTGTATACTGCTCTCTTTCTGAACCTTCTAAAGTGTTCCAGACTGATGCTGTAAATGTTTAACAATGTCCATTTTGGGGTTGTAGTCTCCGCTGTCTGTTTTCATCATGTGCGTCTTGTGGTCGCAGCCTGCATGTGTGTATGTGTGTGTGTGTGTGTGTGTGTGTTTATGTCTGCACCTGCGTGAACACGTGCATGTGTTTGTTTGCGAGTTGTGCACGTAGGCTTATTTTCATGCGTTTGCGTGGGCATGTTTATATCTGTGTGTGTGTGTGTGTGTGTGTGTGTGTGTGTGTGTGTGTGTGTGTGTGTGTGTGTGTGTGCCGGCATGGGTGTGTGGGTTTTATGCAACAGCATAAACTACTGACTTAGATTAACCGTCTGAAAAAGAACACTAGCCACTCTAACTTCATTTAAAGGGGTGTTCTCCATTCTACTCAATCTGTTTCTATAGTTCTCCTTTTGGATCTATGTATAGAAACATGGGAGTTGTTGTTTTGATTTAAATATAGACTTGACGGTTCTGGTTAGGTTATCTGCTCATCAACAGCCCAGGGCTTAGTTCTCTCCACCAGCCATAATTTAACTGTGGAGACCCAGCCCTGTATGTGGGCCTCTGGAGCCACAGACATTACCGTAACTGCCCCCCCCCCTCCCACAGCCCTGGTCCCCCCCGCCTGCTCATACTTCAGATGACAGAGACTTTGGGACACCAACCCCCCCCCCCCCCCCCCCTTCCCCTTCCTCCTCCACTCTTTTTCCCTTCTGACAGAGGTTTTTGCCGTCAGCCATGGTAGTACAACCACTTGGTTTGTGAACACTTTGTCTTTGTTCCCTTTTGTTGCCCGCCAGCTGGATGTTCGTCACTCACACTCACACACACACACACACACACACTCACACTCACACACACACTCACACATACTCACACTCACACACACATACATACACACACACACACACACACACACACACACACACACTCACACTCACACTCACACTCACACTCAAAACACACTCACTGGCTGACTGTCCTGAAAATCTCCCTTTGATTCATTCACTGCTGATTCATGGTTGAAGTGACTGTCACTGCCTTTTACCCTCCGTTTTTCTGGCTCTGTACAGGCCCACGTCCTGGCTGCGTTTCCACAGCAACACTCGGCTGTGTGTGTGTGTGTGTGTGTGTGTGTGTGTGTGTGTGTGTGTGTGTGTGTGTGTGTGTGTGTGTGGGTGTGTCTCAACAGTTAAAACCTCTCTACTGTCACAGTAAAGGTGTGAGGAGTAAGTAAGAAAACACAAAGTAATGCTGCAAGTTGGAGCCCGTCAGCAGTACGGTCCACCACTCTCTCCCTCTCTCCCTCCCTCCCTCCCTCCCTCCCTCCCTTTGCCTCTGTCTCTCTCTCCCTCCCTCCCACCCACCACCTCTCTCTCTCCCTCACTCCCTCCCTCCCTCCCTGCACCCCTCCCTCCCTCCCACCCACCACCTCTCTCTCTCCCTCACTCCTTCCATCCCTCTCTTTTTACCTTCCCTCTCTCTCTCCCTCCTTCCCTCCCCCCGTCCCTCCCTCCCTCCCTCCCTCCCTCCCTCCCTCCCTCCCTCCCTCCCTCCCTCCCTCCCTCCCTCTATTCCTTCCCACCAAGACAGCAGGGTTATAATCACTCTAATTGTCTCCGCAGTAAATTTCAATCCAGACACCGAGGAATTTGTGAGAAACATCCCCTAATTAGAGACACATGGGTCGGCCCTGGAGGGAAAGGGGGATCAAATGAATCCCACTTTCATCGCAGGGGGGAGAAAAAAACACGTTTTATTCCGAGCGTAGGTGAGGGCGAGGGGGTTGGTGGGCTCTTAATTTGAAAGCAGGTTTGATATGGTTCCAGTAGTCATGACAGCGTCGTAAACGAAACGGTGTGTGCACGGCAAAAGATAACAATCAGTCAACTTACAGCCTAGATGAGTCATAAAGGGTTATTCAAAGCGCTTTACAGAGACAGAGAGAGAGAGAGAGGGAGGGAGAGAGAGAGAGAGAGAGAGAGAGAGAGAGAGAGAGAGAGAGAGAGAGAGAGAGAGAGAGAGAGAGAGAGAGAGAGAGAGAGAGAGAGAGAGAGAGAGATAGAGAGAGATAGAGAGAGAGACAGAGAGACACAGACAGAGAGAGACAGAGAGAGGCAGAGAGAGAGGGCGAGAGAGAGAAGAGAGAGGAGAGAGAAGAGAGAGAGAGAGAGAGAGAGAGAGAGAGAGAGAGAGAGAGAGAGCGAGAAGAGAGAGAGAGAGAGAGAGAGAGAGAGAGAGAGAGAGAGAGAGAAGACAGAGAGAAAGAGATTGAGACACACACAGAAAGAGAGGGAGAGGGGAGAGAGTGGGAGAGTGACAAAGCACTAAGCAGTCTGTTAGCTGGTTGGGTGAGTAGAGTCGTTTGGCCTTGAATGGGCTTTAATGAAACATCACTATCAGGGGTGTGAAAGACCCCCCCCCCCCCCTCACTACGGCTACGTGGAGGCCCATTCATATTCCTATTGACAAAGTCATTGAACTGTGGGGTGGGGGGAGGGTGGGGGGGGGGGGTAGTCGGCCGTGGATTATCAACAGTGGGAAAGGGGCCATGCTACATCAACGTGTTTCAGACTTTCTATTCTCACCAATGCTTCTTGATGGATGGAGAGATGGATGGATGGATGGAGAAATGGATGGATTGATGGATTGATGGAGAGATGGATTGATGGAGAGATGGATGGATGGATGCAGAGATGGATGGATGGATGGAGAGATGGAGAGATGGAGGGATGGATGGATGGGTGGATGGATGAGTTTGATTGGTCAGGAAAAGCAACAGGAAATTACCTCACCTATAGGAAGTAGACTGAGGTTAATAGACCGCCACAGCTTAATGGAGTCTTAACGCAAACAATCAGACAGGAGGAGAGGAGGTGAGCCACAGCGTTTGTAACAAGCACACACACACAAACACACACACACACACACACACACACAGACAATCCCTTATATCTCTCTCCCTGTCTCCATTTCTCTCTCTCTGTCTCTCTCTCTCTCTTCCTCTGTCTCTCTTTCTCTCGCTGTCTCTCTCTCTCTGTTTCTCTCTCTCACTCTTTCTCTCTCTCTCTCTCCCCCCCCTCTCCCTCCCTCTCTCTAACTCTCT
>CM030187.1:14730100-14740100 GCA_017639675.1 Aplochiton taeniatus
GTGCGTGTGTGTGTACATGGAAATGGCGCTGTGTCAAGTGTGTACGTGTGTTTATTTGTGTGAAATGGTGTGTGTGTGTGTGTGTGTGTGTGTGTGTGTGTGTGTGTGTGTGTGTGTGTGTGTGTGAGTGTGTGTGTGTGTGTGTGATTGTGTGTGTGTTTGTGTGTAAAAAAAACCTGGACACTAAGTGAACAGCTGTCTCTTTCGCCAGGGTCTTTCTGTTGCCGAGCTGAGGGGTCAGGGAGAGAGGGATGAGAGGGAGGGGAGGAGAAGGAGGGAATAGTTGGAGGGGAGGAGATGAAGGGATGAGAGGGAGGGGAGGAGATGAAGGGATGAGAGGAAGGGGAGCAGATGGAAAGAATAGATTCTCTTATTCAGCTATCAGACTCCGAGCTGTTGGTTGCTCCAACATGTAAACCCACACATGCAAATAAATACACACACACACACACACACACACACACAGGTAAATAAGTACACAAACACATGTGGCATGCAAACATAAACAAACCCAAACAAACATACTTGAAAACACACAGCAACCACAAACAGACTGTATAAACACACACACACACACACACACACACAAACCTCCCCACACACGCACACGCTTGGGGAAGTGTAGCTTAGAGAATCTACCATCGTGGCTAAAATACTTCCTGGAATGTTTACTCCCCTCTTTACTCTCTCTCCACTTTCGCCTCCTTCCCTCTTTGAGTGTGTGTGTGTGTGTGTGTGTGTGTGTGTGTGTGTGTGTGTGTGTGTGTGTGTGTGTGTGTGTGCGTGTGCGTGTGCGTGTGCGCGTGTGGTGCTGGCGGCCCTGTTGGAAGCAGTGCAGCCAAAGATCTATTTAACCAGAGAGTGTAAACTATGTTGTTTACCCCTCCGCGGGCCAGGGTCGCACTGAGCATGCTCAGTCAACACCTCACCTGAAAGAGGAAGCCAGGACACGCACCCATATAAGGGGGAGGGATTACACAACCCTGTCCTCCACAAGCCCTGGCTGAACTTTGACCTCCCTACATTTAGTAATACAGTTCTGACCCCCTCCTTTTCACGAACTTCCAGGGACAGGAAATAGAGGAAGTCGCTGTTGTCATGGACACCGGCCATTTTGGAGAGCAGCTGTCCACTCTGTATGTGTGTGTGTGCGTGTGTGTGTTTGTTTTGAGGTGTAATGTGCCTACAGGTCACTGATGTAAAAAGACAAAGGGATTACACAAACCCATCCAATGTTTCTGTAACGTTCGTGATTCGCTGGGTTCGGACTTTATGACCCCCGTGCTAGAGAGAACTCACCCCCCCCCCTCTTTGCCGCCACCTGGGATCCAACCAGGGGTCTTACTTGGCTCTCCAGCACTGGGGTCAGCGTCCTTAACCGCTCGACCGTGGGAAAAGGTACCTCTTCACGCAATCAAGCGATCGTATTTTATACCGAAGATGGTGAGTTTATACCGGCTGGAATCGAACGGAATCTGCAGAACAATTTGACAGTTTCGTCATATCTCCAAATCTAAGATGGTCCAAAGAGGCTGATGTGAATTTGTGACAGTGATAACTTACATTACAGCCACACAGAAAACAAAGATATATTTTATTAAAAGTTCATCAGCAGAAGCCGTACTGTTGAAGTGAGCTATTCAATGCCGTGCAACACCATCCAGATTGCTGACTGACAGAACAAAACATTTTTATATATATATATATATAAAAAAATATATATATATCACGTAGCCTCACAATTCTCCTTCCTCTCGTCGTGTTTTCCCCAAAGCGTATTTTAATAGCATCACCGTGGAAACTACGGCTTTAAAACATTTATGGCTTTAACCCAGCTAGCGAGTTAAGTTTGGGTACACCGACACACATGAATGCATAGCTACAACTTTTTCTCTTCCTCTTCCCCCTGTGCTTTGTATGACAGCAGCACACTTTCATAGCAACATGGCCCCTTCACAACGGTTCACTTCATGGGAAAAATAGCCGCGCGTCTGCTTAAGATAGCTCTGAGGGTTAGCCTTATAAAAAGCCTGGGTTGGGAGGATGCAATGTTACGTAACACAGAGCCAGAGAGACAGGGAGGGATGGCACTTAGAGCCACACCATTACACATCCTCCCTCTGCTCTGAACCTAAGCCATTCCTTACTGCTTCTCTCTCTCTCTCTGTCTCTCTGTCTCTCTGTCTCTCTGTCTGTCTCTCTCTCTCTCTCTCTCTCTCTCTCTCTCTCTCTCTCTCTCTCTCTCTCTCTCTCTCTCTCTCTCTCTCTCTCTCTTCAGTTCTATCTCTCTTTAGCTCTTTATATCTTTACTCTCTTTACCTGTTTGTGTATCTCTCTCTCTTTACCTGCTTGTATCTCTTTCGCTCTTTACCTGTTTGTATCTCTCTCTCTCTTTACCTGTTTGTGTATCTCTCTCTCTGTACCAGCTTGTATCTCTCTCTCTTTACCTATGTGTATCTCTTTCTCTCTTTACCTGTGTGTATCTCTCTCTCTTTACCTGTTTGTATCTCTTGCTCTCTTTACCTGTTTCTATCTGTCTCTCTCTTTACCTGTTTGTATCTCTCTATCACTCTTTACCCCTTTCTATCTCTCTCTTTACCTCATTGGATATCTCCTTCTGTCTCTATCACTCTTTACCTCATTGTATATCTCTTTCTGTATCTCTCTATCACTCTTTACCTCATTGTATATCTCTTTCTGTCTCTATCACTCTTTATCTCATTGTATATCTCTTTCTGTACCTTTCTATCTCTCTTTACTTCATTCTATCTCTTTCTGTATCTCTATCTCTTTTTACCTCTTTGTATCGCTCTCCCTCTTTCTTTCTCTATCTTTATCTCTTTTTTTAATATTTTGGTTTCCATCTCTTTTTCTTTTCCTGTTTCCTTCATTGTGCTTCCCTCATTCTTGTTCTCTGTTTGTCTTTCACTTCTCTGTCTCTGTTTTTGCTCCACATCTGGTTTTACTTTTCATTCACACACGTTTATTGTTTTGTTCTTTGTGTCTCTCTTATGAAAGAGATTGGTATTTCTCTCTTTCTCTGCAACTCTCTCTCTTTTCCAGCTACTCTCTATCTCTCTCTGTCTCTCTCTCTCTCTCTCTCTCTCTCTCTCTCTCTCTCTCTCTCTCTCTCTCTCTCTCTGTCTCACTCTCTCTCTCTCTCTCTCTCTCTCTCTCTCTCTCTCTCTCTCTCTCTCTCTCTCTCTCTCTCTCTCTCTCTCTCTCTCTCTCTCTCTCTCTCTCTCTCTCTCTCTCTCTTTCCGTCTCTCTCCATCTCACCCTCTCTCTCTCTTTCCCTCTCTCTCTCCCTCTCTCTCTCTTTCTCTCTCTCTCCGTCTCTCTCCCTCCTCCCGATCTATCTCTCAGCTATGGTGTAATGCCATGCTCCAGATAGCTTTATTGGCATTTGAATTAGATGAGTATCACACTAATTAGCCTGGCTCCCTGCCTGTAGGAGCCCACACAGTGACAAGAGGACGTCAGCGGAGAGCTATCATCTGAGACAGGCCGTTCACTCCACACACACACACACACACACACACACACTCGAACACACACACACACACACACACACGCACCCACTGGAACACACAAATGCATACAGGCACAGCCAAACTCACACACACACAGCCAAGCTTACACACACACTGTAACACACACAGACACACTGGAACACACACACACATACACACACACACACACACACACACGCACCCACTGGAACACACAAATACATACAGGCACAGCCAAACTCACACACACACACAGCCAAGCTTACACACACACTGTAACACACACAGACACACTGGAACACACACACACACACACACACACACACTGGGACACACAAATACATACAGGCACAGCCAAACTCACACACACACTGTAAAGCACACAGACACACACACATGTACCCAACACACACATACAGTGATACACACACGGGTTGTCCTGCCTATCTTCCTCTCTCTCACTCTCTCTCTCTCTATCATGCTCTCTCTCTCTCTCTCTCTCACTCCCCTGATAACACATTACAGTTAAAGAGGCATGCATGTAAACATTCAGACAAAAATAACTGTGTAGGGGAGCACACACACACACACACACACACACACACACACACCTGTACCACAGCATACTATAGTATAAAAACACTGCTAGTCTGTGAAGCGTGGAGTTTTTGGTGTGGACCGAGCGAGGTGGAGAGGAGGTGTGAGCTTTCTCAATCTCTAGACGAGAGAGAGAGGACGAATCATAACATAACAACGTTTGGTCAGAATCATACTCTGGGAGCAGAGCCATGTAGAAATGTATGACCCAATTACAGGGGGGTGGGGGGGGGGGGGCGGGGGAGATTCAACACCTGGTTGCCAGGTTATAGAAGCAAACAGTCTCTGAGACTTTGGGTTAATCGATAACTCGAAAACATGATCTATGAGAACAACAATGTTTTCGAAACGCCATTTACGTGTTTGTGCAAAATCTATTCTAATAATCTTTCTCCGTTTTGTATCGTCACATCTCTGCGATGTCGAGGTCTTTAACCACATCAGAATCCGTATTACTGTTGTGTGTTATGAAGTATTTGATCTCCATGAATGAAACACGTGTGACATATTCATAAGGTCTCAACACCGTTTTACCCTATACCCACTTGATCCACAGTAAAACAGTGAAGACGAGATTTTATTATCTGCTTATTTTTTATTTGTATTTATTTTATCCATGATTGTTTAGTTCATTGTAGAATTGATTGATTCTGCCTTTAACATGGTACTGCTGGAAAAGAGACCTAGTCTCAGTCGCTTACCCTGTGTATATAAATTATAATATATATTAATTCTGAGGGGATTCATATTTAAACATTTTCCTCCTGGGCTATGGAGAGAGAGCACGGCAGGAAGTGACTCAGCAGATCCTCTTCCTGGTTCTCCCCTAGGAGAATATTTTCATTAAAATCCCACAGAATTCCTATTGAGTCCCATGGAATTTCCATTAAGTTTGAGCAGGGTTGAGAATTAGCTTGGCCCAGAAATATGACTCACATGACTTCTACTCTTTAAGCTCTCTCTCTCTCTCTCTCTCTCTCTCTCTCTCTCTCTCTCTCTCTCTCTGTCTCTGGGTGACTGCTAAGCAAAGAGGGTGAGGGAGGGTAGTTCCGGAGTGCCATGGTGATCTGTTTAGTGATTGGTGCATACGCAATGCTCCCCAGTTGTGAATGGTGCATACACAATGCTCTACAGTTGTGATTGGTGCACACGCCATTCTCCCCAGTTGTGATTGGTGCACACCCCATGCTACCCAGTTGTGATTGGTGCACACGCCATGCTCCCCAGTTGTGATTGGTGCACACACCATGCTCTACAGTGGAGATTCTCGGCTATCAGTCAGCCGTCTTGGGATGGTCAGACTGCCACGGAATCGGCTGAATCTGTTCTAGTTGTTCTATTTCTACGTCTGGCGGATGGAGCGGTTCAAATGCTGGGCCTGCCTTTAAATGTGGTCTAAGGGAGAAGATTATTTACAGAATTTTATACTGTATTTAATCATATAATTGTATGTATATAACTAACACTAATACCAAGGGCCTGAAGAAACAAAGGCCGTTTTTTTCCGAGAAGCTGACAAGAAAAAGTGTGAACTAGAGAGGTAAAGAGAAAGCAGGGGCCGGCCTCCTGTATAATCATACTGAAAATACCTCTCTAGTGCGTCTTGTCGTCGTCTGATAGTACGTCGCCCGGTTTCAAACCATGAACACACGCTTTTGAGTTTCCCTAGGGATGGAATGGGGGCAGGGTTTAGTACTTATGGGTATGTTTTGAATTTGTTTCAAACAGAAGAGACAGACACAGCACACTCGTAGCTCCAATGCAATTACTTAATTAAAGAAGAAAGAAGAGAAAAAAAACGACGTTTCGGCAGCTTCATAAGGGTGGCTCGGTTTTTAATTTGTCCCATTGCAGTCAGACAAGCCATCCCCAAAATCAAACGTGTAAACGTGTAGGAGATCGAAGTTGAACAAATATCTGGCACCCTGAAAGGCTGGACTCAAACACAGCACACCCAGTTGACAAAACATTTATTTAGAGAGAGAGAGAGAGAGAGAGAGAGAGAGAGAGAGAGAGAGAGAGAGAGAGAGAGAGAGAGAGAGAGAGAGAGAAAAAGAGAGAGAGAGAGAGAGAGAGAGGGGGGGGGGGGGGGCGGGAGTGATAGAGTAGGAGGAACAGGGAGGGAAAAAGATAGAGAGAGAGAGGGGGAGAGGGGAAAAAACGATTCACCTAAGAAGATAATTTGTCCAATTTGAGTCAAACAAGCCATCCCCAAAAGCTCCAGTAAACGTATAAGAGATTGAAACTGAACAAAGATCTGGCCCCCTGAGAGGCAGCGCTCAATAGAACCCCATTTTCACCGTCAAACATAGCCCCCCCCCCCCCCCTAGTTGACCAAACGCTTATTGGTGGCCTTTCCTTTTTGGGGGGGGGATAAGGCTTTTGTACCTCAGCTGTCCCCTTCAGGTGCTCCCCCCTACCCCCCCCCACTCACTCGACTAAGCCCCCCCCCCACCCCCCCCCCCCCTCTGCAGCTGTTAAGAGTTTTAGGGACAGAAAGTGTGTGGAAAAGCATTTTTTTTTTCATTTCTGGATGCCGGGTGAGCAAGGGATAGGTGAGACAGGAGGGAGGGTGGGGGGGGGGGGGGGGGGGGGGGTGTCAGCGAGCATTTTTTTCCAGGGCTTAACCTTGAAGAGATCTCCAGAGATCTCCCTCCCCTCACAAAAACAGGCTTGGAAAAAAATACGGTCTGAGACAAGTGACTGGAAAGCTGTGGGTTTTCACGTTACATTTACAACATGTAACAGACGCTTTTATCCAAAGACACTTACAAAGCGTAACCTGGAGTAACTTAGGGTTAAGTGCCTTGCTCAAAGGCACACTAGCCTACCCTTAATTAACATTGCGATTACTAACCTGTTCAATCCTCCAGCTGCTTCCTAATTTAGTTTTGAACCGATGTGGTTTTGATTGTCTGTTCTCCCTCCTTCTATGTTATTTTCTGTTGCCATGTTTACAATTGTGAAGCGTTTTCGGGGTTCCAGAAAAGCGCCAGATAAATGAAATGAAATAATATTATTATTATTGTTGTTACCTTTAATACAAGCCACCTATCCCAACTGGCGTTCCCCAAAGGTCTCTCTGTAGGTGACCTCTGACATGTGACCTTTGACCTTTGCCCCTCTGCAGGCAGACCAGGGAGCAAGAGACACCTCCAGACTTCTTCTACTTCTCCGACTTTGAGCGGCACAATGCTGAAATCGCAGCCTTTCATCTGGACCGGTAAATCTCTCCCTCACACACACACACACACACACACACACACACACACACACACACTGGGGGTTCGTCAGACAGCTTAATTTGTGTGTCATATTTGTGAGTGAGTGAGTGAGTGAGTGAGTGAGTGAGTGAGTGAGAATGTCAGTGTGTGCAGGCACAGGATGTGTCAGTGTGTTGAGAGGTACATGTGTGTGAATAAGTGTAAATGTGTGTGTGTGTGTGTGTGTGTGTGTGTGTGTGTGTCACAGTGCAGTACGTATGTTCAAGTGTCCATGCTTGTGTATAGCAGCTGTAAGATATCTTTTAAACTATTCACAAAAATACACATATTTTTTGAAACATCGATTGGTTAAAAATCCAATGAGTTGGTTGGTCCCTAACAAAATAATAATACTAATAATAATAATAATTCATTTAATTTATATAGTGCTTTTCAGACACCCAAAGCACTAACGAAAGGTTCCAATCTCTGCGAGTTATGACTCATAGAGAGAACACACTCTTGCAGCTGGTCGCCTTTGATCTAACAAAACCCGCTCAGCTCAATCTCCAAGCAACCGGCTGTGATGTCATCCCATTCAGGAGTCTAACCGGCTGTGATGTCATCACATTCTGGAGTCTAACCGGCTGTGATGTCATCACATTCAGGAGTCTAACCGGCTGTAATGTCATCCCATTCAGGAGTCTAACCGGCTGTGATGTCATCACATTCAGGAGTCTAACCGGCTGTGATGTCATCACATTCAGGAGTCTAACCGGCTGTGATGTCATCCCATTCAGGAGTCTAACCGGCTGTGATGTCATCACATTCAGGAGTCTAACCGGCTGTGATGTCATCACATTCAGGAGTCTAACCGGCTGTGATGTCATCACATTCAGGAGTCTAACCGGCTGTGATGTCATCACATTCAGGAGTCTAACCGGCTGTGATGTCATCACATTCAGGAGTCTAAGGCCCCAATTGTCTTTACTTTCCTCCGTTGTTCAAAGGCAATCTTAAACGTTCTAGACATCCTTCATAAAATGAATCTCCATTTATCAATCTCAATCTCCAAGAGTATCCCTAGAAAGGATACAAGACGATCTGTTGAGGATGCACACCAGGAAGGCATGGGTTTTTGCTCTCTCTTGTGCTTAGTTGTCCAATACCAGAGCCTACCTTTAGAAAAACAGCTGACCCAGATGGTTCTCTGGGGCCTCTTTAACAGAGGAGAGACTACATTAATATTAATCTATTATACTGCATAATGTTTCTATTATGTATAATTCATTGTATATACTGTAACGATCACTGGATTCTGCTGATTTTGCCGTTTAGGAATGTATAGTGGCACTGTATTCACACAGACACACACACACACACACACACACACACACAAACAGAGGGGACTCAGACAGTGATTTTAAAGCTATGTTCGCCTCAGGCACAATGACACTATTCAGCAGCAGAAGCCTGCCTTCACTGCTACACATCTGGTGTAACCACACACACACACACACACACACACACACACACACACACACACACACACACACACACACACACACATACACACCGATGAAGTGGGGCTCATGGTTAAAGTAGAAAACCAGAGGAATGAAAATCCCCGCCCTCCTCGGTTCTAAATATACACCAGACAACCAGGCAAGGCAGACAGACAGATAGAGAGACAGACAGGCAAGGCAGACAGACAGATGGTGAGACAACCAGGCAAGGCAGACAGACAGATAGAGAGACAGACAAGCAAGGCAGACAGACAGATGGTGAGACAACCAGGCAAGGCAGACAGACAGATAGAGAGACAGACAGACAGACAGACAGGCAAGGCAGACAGACAGACAGATAGAGAGACAGACGGGCCAGGCAGACAGACAGATAGAGAGACAGACACATAGAGAGACGGACGGGCAAGGCAGACCGACAGACAGATAGAGAGACAGACAGGCAAGGCAGACCAACAGATGAAGAGGCAGACAGGCTGGCAAGCAGAGCAGAGAGACAGGTAGAGACAGGCAAATAGAGAGACAGGCAGGGAGACAAAAAGGCTACACAAACAGGCTGGGCAGAGAGGAAGGAAGACAAATAGCTACATGCAGACAGACAGGTAGACGGGCAGGATAGAGAGGCAGTCAAGCAGGGCTAGTAGACAGACAGACAGACAGACAGACAGACAGACAGACAGACAGACAGACAGACAGACAGACAGACAGACAGACAGACAGACAGACAGACAGACAGACAGACAGACAGGCAGGGTTTAGCCCTCCAGTAGAAGCAGCAACAGAAGTTTTTATTTTCTCTGTTCTAAATTAGAGCTTGGTTACGGTGCAGCCTGCTGCAGATCAAGAGAGAGACGGAGAGAGAGAGAGAGAGAGAGAGAGAGAGAGAGAGAGAGAGAGAGAGGGAGAGAGAGAGAGAGAGAGAGAGAGAGAGAGAGAGAGAGAGAGAGAGAGAGAGAGAGAGAGAGAGAGAGAGAGAGAGAGAGAGAGAGAGAGAGAGATACAGAACACACACACACACAGACACACTCACACACACACACACACACAGACGGATGGAGGGTAGAAGGGAGGGAGTGAGCAATGGAGGAAGGAGAGATAGAGAGATGGGAGGTGGGAAGGTGGTTTGGGAAGGAGGGATGGAGAGGGTGGGACAGAGGGAAGGATA
>CM030187.1:14745100-14747600 GCA_017639675.1 Aplochiton taeniatus
GTCTCACTCCAGGTTTGGAAAGCACTCTCATGATGAGGTCTCCATTTTGGTGCCTTTAAGCCAGTGCTGCAGGTCTGTCCTCTTTTGAAACACTTATCAACAGTCAAGAATGAATAAATCATAATCTGTGTGGATATTATGTGTTATGGAATAAGAGAGATGTCTTTAATCAAAACACTATCAAAAGACAATAATTAATTAATCATAATCCGTGTTATGGTATGAGAGAGAGATCTTTAATGAAAACACTATCAAGAGTCTGAGGGAATACATCATAATCTGAATATGATGTGTTATTGTATGAGAGAGAGGTCTCAAATCACATGTAAATATCCATCATTAGTACACATAAACAAGACCTGACAAATACCCATTTTAGATCAAAACATATCTTTCTGAGCAGAATTGCCTATGTCACTACCTTCCAATCAAAATAACGCTCTCATCCAATCCTAATCCCCCCCCCCCCCCCCCCCCCCAGAGTCAGGAAGTCGACCCACCTCCGCCTGCAGCTCCTGGCCAAGGAGGAGTACAAGCTGAGCTCCCTGATGTCCGAGTCCCTCCGGAGGGACCGCCTGGACCCGGTCCTGATCCGGCCCCACCTGGAGGCCATGGATCGCCGGCTGCGGCTGGTGCTCAACGTCCTGGCCGACTGCGTGGAGAAGGAGGGCTACGCCAACGTGGTGGAGGACGACGACGTCAGCCACGCCCAGCGGGCCCAAGCGGAGCAGCGCCAAGGCCCACCACGGAGGTAGCTCCCCTGGGTAGGGTCCAGGACGCTGGGCCCCCCCCCCCCCCCCTCCCGTCCCCACCCTCCTCCGGAGGTTTGAGACTCGAGGGGCAGGGATGGACTCGTTTTGACGAGATGTATTCAAAAAAAATTACAATTATAAAAACACTGACCAGCAGACGGCATTGGAAGAAAGTCGCTCGTGGTTTTTTGTCGTGGGAGATGTGTTTTTGCTTTGAACCATAGAAGAAGAAGCAGACTGCTTTTTAAGACTGGACTTCTTGTTCCTTACTTCCTGTTTTATGGAAAGTCATTCAGTGCAATGAATGGAAATACGGAGTGCATAAAGACTAGTCTAGGATTCCTTTTAACGAGAGAGGAAAAACAATAACTACGTGTATTGTTGCTCTTAGAAAAACAAAATGGACTCCAAGGAACAGAGCTGTTTTTTTGGGTTGAGGGAAAAAGACTGGATTTGAACGACCATGATATCACCATAGGATCCTTAAACAAACTGAAACATTACCTTAGTTTAGACTACAGCCACCACCAAGTTCACTAGCACCTGAGCTGACCTGATCCACACACACACACACACACACACACGCACACATACACACACACCGACTCTCTCTCACACACATACACCAACTCTCTCTCTCTCTCTCTCACACACACACACACACACACACACTGACTAAATAAGAGACACTTCCTCTCTCTATATTCGTCTTTTGAATTCAATGAATTCGGAGGAACTTAATACAAGATTTGTTTGGGGCCCTCATGTCTTTCTCTTGTACCTAAATCGTGTGTGTTTTTAGTTGTTGTTGGGAAGTGTCGTTTTAATTCAAGATGTGGAGGACCAGCTTGATTTATTGTTTTACATGCTTTATTGCATAATGTTTTTTTTTATTTTTATTGTTTCCTCTTTTTTTATTGTTTCTGTTTCCATTCATTTTATCTTTATTTAAAATGGAAATATTTGTTTGGGGTGCCCGTTTGCTCCTAACCTTGCAAGGGTGTCTTGGCCCGTGTGATAACAGCTGTCCTTGAGAGTATTTATTGAATTTCATATTTATTGTCAGAAATAAATAACGCGACCGTGGATAGTATAACAATGGTTCAACGGATCAACAGAGAGTCACAGAGTGGAACCTGTGGCTCCTTGAGTTGCACATGTGCTGGAATGAGATTCTGAAGATGTGGAATGCAGTACCAGACGTTCCCAGTAGATGGCACTATAGCATTAGTTTGTATTGTTGCAGATACATAACCGTGTCTGCACGTGCAGATTTTTTGGGGGGGATTATTTCTCTTTGTGTGACATGACATGACTTCAAGATGTTTAGTACCGCAGAAATGATTAAACCAAATGTGACAAACCAATACAGTTTATTCTTTAATATTGTTGTTATCTTCATGTGGTGTTATTATGTATGATTGTGCAGATATTGTTGATGTTGTTGTCGAGAGATCGTTCAGGATGTTGATGTAATCTTTATTAAGAGACAGTAGCTGCCTAACCTACTGGTTGGAGTCGACGATTCGGCAGTTGACCAGAAGATACATATTCTCATTAGGACAATCTAGTGCCTGTGCAATGCTAGAAATACTTGAATGTTTGGAGAGTTTTAACATGACTGAGTTTAAGAACATATATAAGTATATATATATATACTTTTTCATGATAAGATAGGAGATATAGATCGGAGAGTCTGTATTTCCCAGTACATAACAAGAAGGGAGGGTCATCAACCAAATAATGTT
>CM030187.1:14750100-14762600 GCA_017639675.1 Aplochiton taeniatus
AGAGGGGGGAAATGGGGGAGACAGAGAGAGAGTGAGTGAGAGAGAAAGAGTTCTGTGTTTGTGTGTGTGTGTGTGTGTGTGTGTGTCGTGATGCATCCGAGTGGACCAGAGTCATCCCCAAGTGGAATGTTGACTTCATTCTGACTGGAACCTTCAATGAGCGCTGCTAGGCAACCAGGAGAACAGAGTACTTGGACCCAACACAACAGTAGTTTAGTTTACTTTACTTCCCTCGGCAGCGGAGAGTAGCCAGCTCTTCATTGGTATTCAGATGAAGCAGACTTTAAGGTGTAACTCTGGAGACCTAGACATGTTTGACACCTCACAGTATCCCTATAACTGTTTCAACTACGATGGGGAAGGCTACCCTTCCTGTACCACAGAGGAAGAGAAGAAAATGTGCCGCCCCGCTTACAGGTAGGATGTTATTTAAGATCACTTAAGATGATATGATAATTGGGTTGTAAATGAGTTTATGTATAGTTTAGGCTAAAGTTATTTGTGTGTCGGTATCATTCCAGAAAAAAACGAGGCTTTTTGTCCGCATGGATTATGAGTTGAATTTGTTTTCACTTTTGTTTGACATTTGTTTGAAATACAAATATGTAAATGTTAAAATAAATGTTTTTGGTATTGATTTAATCTTGCAAACAATAAAATTGAATTATTTTAATTAATTAATTAATTTTAAAAGGAATCAAGTTTTGAAATTTATATTTTAGATACAACCATAATATATTATGCAAACCAAAATTTTGATCGTGAGAATAGTTAATCAGTGCTTTTACAAACAGATGAGAATTTCAAAAAGTCCAGTCTAAAATATACCATAATAACTTAAAATTCTGTACAGTAATCTTATTTTTTTAATATTTTTTAAAACCCAGTTCATTTTTCCCCAAAACAATTACAATTACAATACACTACAAACATTACAAAAAAACTACCCATTTATCACAAATGGTGAGAATATAATCACAGCGTTGTTGTTCAATTACATGACTGAAATATTTCATATCCCATTCAATTTGAACATGTTTCTGTGCCGGGTACATAGTTACATCGCCCTGATCGCCATGGCGATCCAGCAGAGCGTGGAGCAGAGGGTCACTCTCTCAGGTATCTATGAGTTCATCATGAGGAGGTTCCCATACTACCGCTCCAACCAGAGAGCCTGGCAGAACTCCATACGACATAACCTGTCCCTCAACAGCTGCTTCATCAAGGTCCGCTATGCGTTACCACAAACATGCACCTGATGGAACACTTAGCCCTGTATTCAGAAAATAAATATAAAAAATATATAAAAAAAATATATGCCATGCATATTCTACACATAGTATTGTATGAGTTTTTATGTATTTTCTCATGTAGAAAATAAATTGCATATTTCCATGTGATATGAATTATTATACACAGTATAGTATAACAAATGTTTCAATAAAGGTTTTTCGTTCAAATGTAGAGACACATACAGTAGATAATTAAATGAAGTTCAGCCAGTCATGCTTCTCTGCACAGGTTCCTCGCACAGAGGGGAACGAGAAGGGCAAAGGGAACTACTGGTCCTTCGCCACGGGCTGCGAGTCCATGCTGGACCTCTTTGAGAATGGCAACTTCCGCCGTCGCCGACGGAGACGGAACATGAAGATGGGGTTCCGAGATTCCGGCGAGCCCCCCTTCCTTCAGATAGACGGCCGCAACAACAACAACAACAACAGCAACAACAACAACAACAACGGCGACGACCGGGACCACGGACCTCCGGCTCGACCCGTGTCAGACCCAGACTCCTCCTCCTCCTCCTCCTCCTCCTCCTCCTCCTCCTCCTCTTCTTTTTGCCCTTTGACCTCTGTTGGCCACAAGCCCGCCCTGCACAACCAGCTCAGCCCCAACGTCAACCCCAACCTGACCTTAGGGAAACCAGAGTCGGAGATCAAGTTCAGCATCGACTACATCCTGTCCACCCCGGACCCTCCACTTCCTGGTTTCAGGCCCCCTTACAGCAGCTTAGGGCCTCCAGGGGCCCCTGTGAACTTCCTGGAGCCGCAGCACCTTAGCCTGCACTTCTGGACCCTGTGATTAGGGTCCGTGACAGAACGGAGACTTGTTCGATGGTCTACGGGGAAATGGACTTTGGACAGTCTATCGTTGAACTGACTAAAAGGATTGTCTGCAGGGGAATGGATTTAAGATTATCTATAAGGAAATGGATTTAAGATTATCTATAAGGAAATGGATTTAAGATGATCTATAAGGAAATGGATTTAAGATGATCTATAAGGAAATGGATTTAAGATGATCTATAAGGAAATTGATTTAAGATGATCTATAAGGAAATGGATTTAAGATTATCTATAAGGAAATGGATTTAAGATTATCTATAAGGAAATGGATTTAAGATTATCTATAAGGAAATGGATTTAAAATGATCTATAAGGAAATTGATTTAAGATTATTTGTTGGGGAGATAATTTATATGATTGTCTTTCAGGATGGTCTACACAGGAATGGATTTAAGATCATATATAAGGGAATTAATTTATATGATTGCCAATACGAAAACAGATTTAGAATAGTCTACAAGGGAATGGTTATAAGATCATCTACAGGGGAATTAACTTATATGATTGCCTATACGAAAACAGATTTAGAATAGTCTACCATGGAATGGTTTTAAGATTATCTACAGGGGAATTCACATACATGATTGTCTATAAGGAAACATATTTAGGATGGTCTATAGGGGGAATGGGCAGTACTGTATATATGGGATCTGGGTATGGAAAGGAGATCTGGTGTATAGATGAGAAAGACTTTGATGTCAAAATAAACAAGATGTACTGTAGTAATTTAAAACAAAACATATCGGGTCAACAGATTTGGACTCTGAATCTGAATTGGGACTTTGGGCCAAAATGGCATAGCTTTTTCAAGAAATACCTATGATAATATGCTAATGCAAAGTAATTTACTGCTAATTTATTGTGATTTAATCTCATTCATTTACTGTAAATAAACATTCGTATGCAGTACAGACAACAGCTACCATGCAAAAAAAAAAAAGAAGAATGAAAAGAGAACAATATTTAACATGTAAAGTAGCCTATTTACATTCCTGTTATAACGAATCAACTTCTGTGGAGTGCGTTTACAATACAAAGGGAGCACAATTATAATGCCACTTTCAGATCATCACCTGAATGGTTTTTGATGGGTGACGAAACAAAGACGGATCCTTTATGTGGATGCAGAAAATATTCTCAGTATTCTATTCTGTTTTTAGTAACGCTGACAATAGATTATTTATCTTCGTATTTGACACTCTCATGCTTTGTCATCATGCCCATTACGTGCCAAATCTGAGTGATGTAAGCTTGTACATTACACTACAGAATTAAAACTTTCATGATGAGATGCAAAACCCTACATTTTTCTAACGGAACTAAGTTTTCACTTTGTAGAAATATATAGTCTTATATATCAGAACACAATATTTAATAATACATTTTTATAGACCCGTATATGCTCCCTTTTACTTCAGCAGCAATTTAGCCCGCAAAATTAGGAGTCAATTATTCAAAAGGACCGACCTCTTTTCAAACGAGTTGATCTCTCCTATTGACCTTCTCAAATCCCGCTTGACTGACACACTCCCAAATCTAATTCAGACAGCCAAATTATGAAACATTTTGTATTCGTAAATGTAACAGCTAGAACGAACATAGAAGGGTATGGTCTGCATTGCATTAGCTAGCATTTATTCCCCCTTTTTACAAGGGATATCAATCACGGTGTGTTTGTGTGCTGTTGACTACAGGACACATTTCAATTTAACCTTTTGTAATATACCTTGACTACATCTAGAAAAGGGGCTTTCAACAACCACGCTTAACATGAGTGACATTTAATATAACGCGACACTAGCGGGGTGAGCCGGAGATGTGACCCTATTCAAATAAAGCGGACCTTAACTTTGCCATACAAACACTGCTACCAGTCCCCCGACACGATTATAATTAAACGCACCTTATATGCACCTCATTGTAAATGGGACCGTCTGATCGATCAGAGTGAGCTTAACATTCGTATGTGAGCTGCCCCCCAGCTAGCGACTGCCAGCCTAAACACAAACGTTTATGGATCAGCAAGTTTCCATTAACAAAGTCGTTGATGTAGTGTAAAGCATAGGCAGCTGCGCTGGTCGTGGATATATTTGGGTAAATTAACTTAGCATAAAGTGCTCCGAGGCTGCTGTGGCTCTTTCGAGGCACCTGAACGATAAAGCCAAACGCCAGGCACAACGAACGGGGCCCAATATTACTTGTCAGTGAATGCTCTTATCAAACTTTCTAGCTTCTGGCTTACTGTAGCGGTGATTGGCAACATTTATAAAATGTTACCAAACACTCCAAATATATAGGTTATTTTGTGACAGTCATTTATATTCGAGGCAAAAGGATCATGATTTATCTCAAATTTCAATATGGTAATTAATCAAGGTCACAGTATTTCTTCAATTTTTATTCCTAAAGAACAGACATCTCTAATTGTGTACGTTATTAGGCCTATAACTTCATTATGTCTATGACTCTTAGAAAATACGTTAAAGTGCTCTGAAGTGTCTCCATGCCTGGTGAAACCTGCAGCTCAGGGCACAACAACAGGGATTGGACGAGGAAAATTGAGAAACTAGCGACCTGCAACTTCTATAACGCCCCAAATCATAAACACAAGCAGGTCATTTAATTTTGCGGTTAATAATTGGATTTCAGTCTCGCTGTGGCCATGTTTACGCAGCTAATGATAAATATTTTGCTTACTTTTCTTCAAGTAAAGACCAAGTGTTTACTGTTTAGAGAGGCACGGTAATTTCTCAGCAACTGACTAACACACAACATTACCCTGAGCTGTAGTGTTGGTAGAAATGTTACATATGTGTGCATAGAGTGGCTGAACTCCTACACGCTATATGGGACATGCGTATCGCCAGTAATGTAGTTCAGACCTTAAGCAAGTTTCTCTTTAGATATATCATATTATATTATACTTTTATTTTCATTCAAACTCCATTTTTAAGTATGAACTTTTGCTCTGGACTATGTTTATGTCACTTATATTCGGCCTAGGCCTAAATCAATGTCCATTGTTAGCCCGACTGCATAAGTCCCGTATAGGCAGTCACAGTGTTGTATTGGCAGATTTATTTCATTAATACAATATATTGTAAATATACTTTAAGATTATGCTGTGGTAAGTTGCTTGGTTACAGGCTTATTTGGATGTGTGGCCTATCGGGTGAAACACGGACACTTGGCTGTTAACGATATCAGGAGAAGGGGAGCTAATGAAGATTGTTGACATAGCCGAGGGGCTCGTATAGCCCTACTGATATACACACATCTCAATCCATTGTCATTTTGCCAACTTTTGAACCTAGGCTCTAGCCGAACAGGAGGCCAAAAGCGCCCAAAATGGCGGTTTTTCTTTTTCAATAGTTTCTTTTTAAATGTGTTTTGAATCAGAACACGTCAACAACACGTCAAATCCATCAGTGTCCCTACTCGGCGTTTTTATTTATACTTGGCGTTTATACTCTCCCATTTTAAATCCTAAGGCTTCCGGTCACAACTGTACAGTATGTCCCTGCTAGGGAAACAGAACAGAAACGGGTTAACATTAATAAATGACTGGAAGGGACTGGAATACACAAAAAGGAAATATAATAGACAGAAGGGTTTAAAAGACAATACAACATATTTCTTATTTACCTTGTGAATTGTAATCTTCACTTTGTAATGCACTAAATAGCTTTCTTAATATTTGGGTTTGTCATGTTGGCCTACAGTAGGCCTATATAGTCAATTATAATAGACTGCTTGATTAGCAGCAGGAACATTTCATCAACTGTACAACAAAAAAAAGTGAGTTGGTCTGGTAACACACATAATTATGTTGGCATGTCCACAATTTGATTTTAAAAAATTATTTACTTGAAACTTCTTAACAGCACACTGGTATTAAGTGCCCCCCCCCCCCCCACCCCACTGACCACGACAGGGAAAACCACAGAGCACAATGTCCCGTTTAAGGACTCCAGAGTGTGTTGTTCATGGTCAACCAGATGTTGTTGCTGACCCAGGCGTCCTGTAAACCGACTTCAAGGAGAGCCCTGTGGTCCGCTCCAGCGTCTGTGAGGTAAACAGTGGACTTCAGCTTCAAACAGGCCCACATTAGCACGCACACGCAGACAGACAAGCAAGTTGGCATGATGTTCATATAGAGTGGTAGGATGGTGACCGATATTTCAGTATAGTGGCACGAGCAATTATTCCGAAAATAATTGACGTATCGAAAAAGGGTCTGAATAAATTCATGTGTAATAATTTATTTGAGAACTTAAAGTATGATTAGTAAGGCGTAAACACATACCAAACACAGTGCAGGGAATTCAACATTGAGGTATTTAGTAATAATGACAATAACACCCTATAATATGATGAAACACCATGATGGAGGGTTCTTTAAGACTTCAGAAAGACTTAAAAGAAAGGAATTAAACCTCAAGTCTTACTCTAAAGCGTGTTTCAGTGTTACCAGGTGTAATTGCTGTGTTGGTGCCTTATTTTTAAATCAATAGTATATGTTTACATCCTGCTGTCACTTGGAAGTGGAGCTGTGATATTTCACCATCATAATAATAGGCGTGGGGGGTGGGCTGGGGGGGGGGGGGGGGGGGGGGGGGGGGGGGGGGGGGGGTGGACGGGGGGTGGACGGGACTCAGTTATGTCACGGATGGGAGCTGTGATATTTGACCATGTTCTGTACTGCAGAGGAGAAACATTGCAAACCGTTGGCAAATACATGCAATGCAACTACAATGCACTACAGCACCGGCCCAGTGTGGCCTGTCACTCTAGTTCACGTTTTGTGAACGTTTGCTTCTCCAGTAGCTAAATGAAGAATGGGGGGGGGGGGGGGGGGGGGGGGATTTTTACACCTGTTTGGATTTGTTGCTCAGCCATATATTTATATATCAGCTTGGAAAGCAATGTGTTTTAATATATATTAAGATATTATGCACCTCATTTCATATATAGTACTATATACATACGTATGTATTGATAACTTATCTACTTTCAGGAGCTGCTTTCATAGTCTCTTTCTTGAAATGTATGTATATATATATATGTTTAGGAACTGTTTACCTAGTCCGTCAAACTGTACTTGGCCTTAACCTCTTCAACCTTTATGGCTGTTCCCTGATTTGGCCTCTAGATGGTGCTCAAGGGTTGTAATGTAAGTTTTGGTTCAAAAAATTAACACATGGGAGGGTATGGTATTTTCACACTGTGGAGCCATACTGAACTATGCTGGTCTGGTCTTCTCCTCCATGACCATGCACTAGAACTCAGTATTGGTACGGGTCAGTAACAACAGTGTGAAAAAAGACCATAAGTTGTAGGCCATGGTCTATACTTTGTTGTACTAGAGAGAGTAGGCTGTCCGACTCTCCAACTCATCCCGAACGGAAATCTCCCCTGGCCATTCCAGAACTCCACCTTCCATGGTTCCTGAAAACAGTTTTCAGTGAGTGATCATCGATATCATTAGTTCTCTATGCATACCAAAGTCCTATCCGAATATACTAGAAACTACAACCATATTGACCCTTTTACTCATCATAATAAGTGCATTTATTTTTCTTTAAAGCTGTTTTTGTGTTTGAAATAACTACAAGGATGTTGTTTAAGTTTGAAGCAGTCCTTCCTTTGTGACGGTAGGTAGTCTCTTTCTCCATCATGTTTCACGGTCCCATGTGCTCACTGTTCCCACATGCTGTAACACTGGTTTCTCGTTCAGTGATTATCAGCTCTGAGGATTCCAGGTTGCAAACAGTTCAGTTCATCTTTCCTTGTGAATTTATGTTTGTGGATTCGGTTGTAGTACACAACCCATTTAAATACCTTTAGATTAGATTCATTTAGATGTGATTTTTTATGTGCATTTCAATAGAGTCATAATTTTGAAGAACCTTAGACTGACTCTTACCCACAGGAATTTACATTTCTAACCAAATAAATCACTTCAGCATAATCTAACAAATAGAAGACAATTGCAAGTTTTACCTTTCGAAAGAGAAGTCCAAGCATCAGACAAAGCAAAAAAACAGAAAATAATAAAAATCATTACCAGAAACCTTGCAACATAATCGATACATTACCGAAGGCAGAAGGATAATATATACCAAGCTTTTCTTAGACTTTGCATAAGTTAAAGTGTGGATGTGAGTTCTTGGAGTGAAAGAGGCATACAGTGCAGAGTGTGAGTCTGTTCCGTACTGTAGGACACGCCCTCTCTCTGTTTGACCGGGAAAACAGCCCAGGAACAGTCCGGAGAATGTGAGGGGCCACACTCTGGAATGAGGCCATTCTAATGGACCAATGGGAAGGCCTCTGGTGTGAGTCCGAGGCTGCAGTGCACACCCTCACACACACACACACACACTCACATAGACACACACACACACACACACTCACATAAACACACACACAAACACACACACACATAGACACACAAACCCTTACATAGACACACAGATGCACACTCTCTCACACACACATTCACACACCCACACACACACACACCCACACAGACACACTCTCTCTTTATCTCACGTACACACACACACACACACACACACACATACACATACACACACTCTCTCTCTCTCTCTCTCTCTCTCTCTCTCTCTCTCTCTCTCTCTCACACACACACACACAGACCCTCACAGACACACAGCCACACTCTCTCACATACACATACACACACTCTCTCTCTCTCTCTCTCTCTCTCTCTCTCTCTCTCTCTCACACACACACACACACACACACACACACACACACACAGACACACACTCTCTCTCACATACATATATACACACACACACACACACACAGACACACACTCTCTCTCACATACATATATACACACACACACACACACACACTCTCTCTCTCTCTCCCTCTCTCTCTCACACATATTCACACACCCACACAGACTCTCTCTCTCTCTCTCTCTCTCTCTCTCTCTCTCTCTCTCTCTCTCAAGCCAGTCAAGTTAAGTCAGTGTGCTTTATCAGATAATGACCAAAAGGAACTGATTAAGAACTATTATTTCACGATTATTTCACATTTAACTGTAAGTACTACATACAGTTCAATATTTAAATAATGCATGTATGGAATGCATCATTAACATAGTTAGGTTATAGAAAGTATAATAATGGAAAATATCCCTTATCCTCCCTTATCTTATGACACATTACAAATTGTGAGGCTGAGTCTGAAGTATTTATGTCTTCTCCAAGTAGAATCTTGAACTTTTCTGATAGGGTGGGGAAAAAAGGGGGTCTTGGTAGTCATTTTGCTCAGGTCGTAGTCTCTGACTGTCTGGTCATTTTTACTGTGTAGAAAGTGATTTTCAGTTTCCACTTCTGGCAGTGAGTACACAGTCTGAGCTCTCTCTCTCTCTCTCTCTCTCTGTCTCTCTCTCTCTCTCTCTCTCTGTCTCTCTCTCTCTCTCTCTCTCTCTCTCTCTCTCTCTCTCTCTCTCTCTCTCTCTCTCTGTCTCTCTCTCTCTCACTCTCTCTCTCTCTCTCTCTTTCTCTCTCTCTCTCTCTCTCTCTCTCACATATAGTCTCTTACACACCCTTTCCGCCTTGCACAGGAATTGAGCTGAGAACGCAGGGCTGACAGAGGAAAGGAGAGAGAGAGAGAAAGAAAAATAAAGTGTTGTAGAGTTTGAGACAGAGAGAGAGGGAGGGAGGGAGAGATGGAGAGGGTTATTAAAAAGAAAAAAGGAGTGAAAGTGAAGAAGAAAGTATGTGAGAGAGATGTAGAAACAGAATCAGATGGAGAGAGAGAGAGAGAGAGAGAGAGAGAGAGAGAGAGAGAAAGGGAATGGAGAAAGGGGGGTTCTAGAACTAGGTCAATGGCGAAGTCTGTGAGGGAATCTAGTTGACTGTTCCTAGTCTTTACATAGGAAACCCTAACCCTAACCCTAACCCTAAACTGTCATACCAGTCTGTGAGGGAATCTAGTTGACGGTTCCTAGTCTTTACATAGGAAACCTTAACCCTGAACTGTCATACCAGCCTGTGAAGGAATCATTCTGACTGCTCCTAGTCTGTGCATAGGAAACCCTAACCCTAAACCTTAACCCTGAACTGTCATACCAGCCTGTGAAGGAATCATTCTGACTGCTCCTAGTCTGTGCATAGGAAACCCTAACCCTAAACCTTAACCCTGAACTGTCATACCAGCCTGTGAAGGAATCATTCTGACTGCTCCTAGTCTGTGCATAGGAAACCCTAACCCTAACCTTAACCCTGAACTGTCATACCAGCCTGTGAAGGAATCATTCTGACTGCTCCTAGTCTGTGCATAGGAAACCCTAACCCTAAACCTTAACCCTGAACTGTCATACCAGCCTGTGAAGGAATCATTCTGACTGCTCCTAGTCTGTGCATAGGAAACCCTAACCCTAACCTTAACCCTGAACTGTCATACCAGCCTGTGAAGGAGTCTAGTTGACTGTTCCTAGTCTTTACATAGGAAACCCTAACCATAACCTTAACCCTGAACTGCCATACCAGTCTGTGAAGGAATCTAGTTGACTGTATCTAGTCTGTGCATAGGAAACCCTAACCCTAACCTTAACCCTAAACTGTCACACCAGCCTGTGAAGGAATCTCGTTGAATGTTCCTAGTCTGTGCATAGGAATGTCTGTGATTCATTTAGGGTGAGGATTCACACTTCACAGTGCTCTTTACTCCACCAAACACATCTTGAAATTCTGAGAAATTAGAAATAACCAAACATGCCTAGAGAAAAATATTTTATAGACATATTTCAGTCAAGCCATAACCCTGTAGGACAGGATAAAAGCCAGCAAAGCAAACAAGGGTGTGTCTGTTTCCATGTATCGTAAATCAAAGGGTGTGCATATGAATCAAGACAAAATACAACCACTAGCTAACTTCTAAGTCTAACACTACAGTTAGAGTGCACACAGTGTTTGTAAAGAGGGGCTCGACAAATTAGTAGATACAAGCAAAACGTGATAAACTGACAAAATAGTCTTAGACAAGAGATGTTCAAACACTAGCTAGTGTTTTATTGGAAGTCCAACACATGCAGGAGCCAAACAGTACAAATAGAGGAATCGAGAAATACTGAGCAAAAAAACAAAGGCAACAGCAGTTGTTAGCACAGACAGGGCAATACAGTAAAGCCGTTTATTTATAATTTTTCAAAAAGTCCCTTTTGTAATATAAGCCAATCACAATCATTTAAACCTCCCCATTGTTCTGTTGACTTGTCTTTTCGTCCAATGGGGCATGAGGATAGAAAGTAAGAACGTTTTAACTCCACAAACAATAGTCAAACACACACGCGCAAACATAGAAATATCTCACTCTGTCCACTAAAGTTGTTAATTTACCATTCTGCATTTGTACAATAAAACAATTTCCAATACAGGTAGATCAGAAGAAAATAACTGAATAAATTATTCCTACACTTACATTTGATCATCTTTTTTTTTTTTAATCTTCTTAGTTATACAACAACGGTCAAGTGTGACATTAACCTTGTGAGGAAAATATCAAACAAAAAGGTAAATGCTTTATTTGTAAAAGCCATTTCTGATTAAATAAATGTCAAACTTATAGGTCAGCATGGATTGTCGTCAGCGTACAGAAATCAGCAAACTGAGCTAAAACTGATGTGCCAACCATTCCCACAGTGTGATTCTTGTTCTTATAAATAATACCATCATACATAACAACACATCCGAAACTTGGCCAAACTCCTTTTTAACAAAGGGAAATTGTTATTTATTTATTTATTTTGACAGAAAAACCATTTGAGTTCTTTTGAGGCAATCTTAGAAATTACGTTTCAACTGTTGAAACATTAGGCTAAAATGCACAGTGTGTAATAAGATATATTTAACAAACCCTAAGGCTTGGAACAAATATCCACAAATCAAAGGGTAACTTTGGTCCAGAAAATCATATTTTTTTCAAACAGAAAACAAATCTTCCAGTTTCTTGGAAAAAAAAAAAAAACAACTACCGTTTTTCTCCTGCCTTTCAGACCTTTGTGGCTTTCTCTGACAGCATTTTCGAAGCAAAGCGTCAGCATTACCACAACGCTTCTTGAAGTTCAATAACTAAATTATAGTAATACCTCCCTCCAGCCTCACCTAACAGCATTGTGTCTGTACTTGTAAGAGTTGAATAACTACATTAGTCATATCACCCTCCAGCATTACCAAACAGCGCTGTGTCTGTACATGGCCTCAGTATATCACGCATTATATGGTAGGCATAAAGTGAAATCGAAAGTAATGCTGGACATACAAAGTACAATTCAATTCAATTCAATTATTTTCAAAAAAGTAATGTTGATTCTTTTCCTGTTTTAAATGAAAA
>CM030187.1:14767600-14805100 GCA_017639675.1 Aplochiton taeniatus
TCACCTCTGCGCCCTTGTGTAAACAAACCCGGTCGCTGTGTGTGTTGACAGCGTTTGGCACGGAGTCGCCAGTGTTGTGCGCGTGTCATTTGAACCCACAACCAACGGCAAAGAAAGACCCTTGGGATACTGACGTGTGGAGCTGTTCACTAACAACGCCGCTCCTGGTCTGAGCGAACATGTCGAAGTCGTCCTGGGCGCAGGGCTTACAGCTGGGCAGAGAACTCAGGGTGCCACTCACACTGTCCCCGACATCTAAAAACAGACTTTGTGTTCATACAAATATCATGACATACACACTGTCCCCTACATCTAAAAACAGACTTTGTGTTCATACAAATATCATAACATACACACTGTCCCCTACATCTAAAAACAGACTTTGTGTTCATACAAATATCATAACATACACACTGTCCCCTACATCTAAAAACAGACTTTATGTTCATACAAATATCATAACATACACACTGTCCCCGACATCTAAAAACAGACTTTATGTTAATACAAATATCATAACATACACACTGTCTCTGACATCTAAACAACAAGAGAGGATATCTAAGAGGAGACCAGAGTCTTATGTTTATACAGATATTATAACATGCTCACTGTCCCCTACATCTGAACAACAGGGGATCACAGATTTAATCATAATACAGCTATCTAACAGAAGACCAGTACCAGAAGAAGAGTCTTATGTTTACACAGATAATAGATGAGGGTCAGAATACACTGTAGCCTACCTCTGACAACAGCAGAAGAGGCACAGACTTTATGCTAATACATGTGAGTGAAGATCTATCTATGTGAAGATAGATCACATCTGCCTAAAACTTTTGCACAGTGCTGTGTGTGTGTGTGTGTGTGTGTATATATATATATATATATATATATATATATATATATATATATATATATATATATATATATATATATATATATATATATATATATATATATATATATATATATATATATATATATATATATATATATATATATATATCGGTTGGGCTCTAGTAAATGCTCCTTCCAAGCATATCTCAGAACAGGTAAACAAAGTCTTAATGTTAATAAAGATATGTGACCCTGAAAATCCCAATAGTCAGAAATGTTGACCATGAAAACACACTTTTGTTTTTTCTTCCGAGACGTCTTTTTCAAACTAAAGGAGACAGTTGACTGACAACAAACACGTTATTTACTGCACAACAATCGATTCCTCTGTCTTTGTCATTGCTTATCTTTTAACATTTAACAAAGCCCAAATTTGCTTAAGCAAACCTGCTCATTCAAATCCTGTTTCTGGGAACCGAACGTCCACGAAAGAAAGTGTCTGGTTACAAACTACAAACACATTTACATTCGCAGACTATTTCTCAGCATTACAATACGTCTCTCACCGATGCAAGCATTGGATTACTGCATAACAGATATTGTATCTGGGAACCAAACATCCAAGATGGAAGGAGTAACATATTGACTAGAGCCCGACCGATACTGGATTTGAGGTCAATGCCAATATTAGGTGTCTCTCAAAGATGCTCGCCTATATATATATATATATATATATATATATATATATATATATATATATATATATATATATAAACACACACACACACACACACACACACACACACACACACACCACCATGCCCTCTGGTCTTAAAAACGCAAAAATGTCGACCTAAGAGCTTGGAGGTGAGAACCACATCCTAAGAAAAACCCGTAACGTCTTCTGTTGCTGCACCACCAGAGACGGGGGGGTGGGGGGGGGTGGGGGCGGGCGGGGGGGGGAGGGGCGGGGGTACTCACCGAGTCCAGCCAGGCGAGAGGCCAGCGAGGCTGGGGAGTTGGGTCTGCCCGCTGGGCCGGTGATGGAGGGAGGAAGGCTGGATGGAGGTCCTGCTGCTGCTGCTGCTGCTGCTGGTGGTGGTGGTGCTGCTGCGGGGTTCACCATGTGGCTGACCACGGCCGGGGAGCCTGGCCCCAGGTCGATCAGGTTGTCCTCTGTCGCTTCGCTCAGGACCTGGGGGGTGGAGGGACCCAGGGAGACCTTTTGAGTTTAGCCCGCACGTTGAGCCTAAAATATTGTATTTTGAATCTTTCGACAAAAGATAAAGCTTATCATTAATGACAAGACAAGAAACGCATGGGACACCAGTTGATATGAAGAGAAAATGCAACAAAACGTGTGTGTGTGTGTGTGTGTGTGTGTGGAGTGTAACAAATCAAGCATTTCAGGAACAACTTCAAATAAAAACATGAACACCCTGGTGTAGAGTACAGGGACTTACATAATTACACCTCAAAGGTAGGAGACTTAAGGGTAGAAGACACAGGGTTTTAAACTGGGCACGATATTTCATTAAAAGCCTAAATGGTACTGAAGGTGCTCCTGGGGTTCGACTGGCTCAACGAATGTTTCCCAACAAACGTCTTCGTGGTTATTGCTCATTTGGTTTCTAAAGGTTAATAAAGGTTAATAAAGGTTAATAAGGCTAATTAGACAGAAAAGGGGGTGTGGCACAGGGAGTAGTGATTGGGTGTGGCCGTTGTAAAGTTGCTGCAACCGACTTCTATTGCATCATCGTTCCTCCACCACACAGCACCTGTGGGCAGCGCCTTCAGTTACCATGGAAACAACCTATGACCCGGGTGTTTCCCCCATTCGGCTGGGTAATTAAAAACGCCAGTAGGGAGGGAAAAGGGGTCGAAGAGAACTAGCAGGGAGATGAAACTCTAGGACTGTGTGGAAATCGACACACAAAAATGATTATTCAAATTGAAATGGTTTATTTGTTATCACTAAAAGAGTAAAATGATGGTTGTGGAATGAAACTACCGAGAAAGCATGATGAGGTGTCCCAAGCGAGAGCAAAAACATATTTGATTGTTTGGGGGCAGGATCATATAGAGTTTACATTTCTATAATCAATATCTGCCTGGGTTGTGGGCAGCTAAGTTGAAACATGTCATATGTAACTAATGGGATGATTGTGTGTGCGCATGTGTGTGTGTGTGTGTGTGTGTGTGTGTGTGTGTGTGTGTGTGTGTGTGTGTGTCCATATGAAACCACCATGTTTCAACGCAGCCCGTACCCAGTCCAAACACAACATCACAAAATGAACTGCTTCAATGGGGGAGACAAGACTTTCATACTTGCCTGCCTCAGCTGGCCATATAAACAAAAAATAAAAATACATATAAAAAGAATAAAAACACACAAAACAGAGAGAGAGACACAGTATGAGTACTGGAGACATGCATGTGCTGCCGTAGCACTGCAGAGACCCCTAGAACTAAGTCATGCAGAATGCCGTAGATCTACTCGCTATATTTCTATGGCTACAGAAGCCTTAAGCAGAGAAGCAGGTCACGAATGTACAGTGACATGAAACAAACACAAAGGACAGTTCAAGTAGAAAAATAAAAACAAAAACTGTACGGGGGGCCGGGGGGGAAAGAGCATGCTGTGATCGATGCGATGATACGAAACTTGGTACACGTTCTCACAAGACGTGGTAACCAGGAGGTAAATGGGAAGTGATGAAAATGTTTGTGTGGGGGGGGGGGGGGGGGTTGACCTTTGACTCACCCCGTTGTTGATGCCCTGAGCAGAGGAACGTCCAGATCTAAACCTCTCATACCTACAGGGAGGGAAAGAAGGAGGGAAGAAAGAGAGAGAGAAAAAGAGAGAGAGAGAAAGAACCGAAAGAAAAAGAGAGATACAAGCAGAGCAAATACATGGTTAGTTGTTATTTGGAGTAGTGCAGTAATTTGCGTTGAAAGTAGGAAGTATTGCAGTGCTGCTGATGATCCCGTTGAGGTGAACGCTGTGTGTGTGTGTGTGTGTGTGTGTGTGTGTGTGTGTGTGTGGAGTCATCTCTCAAAGCGGAGTCAGAGGAGTGTGTGTGGAGGCCAATGTTGCTGAGCTAAACAGTGTGTTGTGTCATCCTCCGGTTGTTGTTGAGGTCAATAATTGTGTGTGTGTGTGTGTGTGTGTGTGTGTGTGTGTGGGTGATTAACCTCTCATTCAGAGGGACAAGTTGTTGAGGTAAAGTGTGTATGTGTGTGTGTGTGTGTGTGTGGAGGGAATATGTCACCTCTGCTAACAGAGTAAGATGTTATTGAGGTAAATAAGTGTATTTGTGTGTGTTGTCATGTTGGGGGAAGATGTTGCTGAGGTAAAGTGAGTATGTGTGTGTTAGTGTGTGTGTGTGTGTGGGGTCACCTCTCGTAGCGGAGGAAGATGTTGCTGAGGTAAAGTGAGTATGTGTGTGTGTGTGTGTGTGTGTGTGTGTGTGTGACTATGTGTGTGTGTGGGGTCACCTCTCGTAGCGGAGGAAGATGTTGTTGAGGTAAAGTGAGGATGTGTGTGTAAGTGTGTCGGTGTGTGTGTGACTATGTGTGTGTGTGGGGTCACCTCTTGTAGCGGAGGAAGATGTTGTTGAGGTAAAGTGAGTATGTGTGTGTGTGTGTGTGTGACTATGTGTGTGTGTGGGGTCACCTCTCGTAGCGGAGGAAGATGTTGTTGAGGTAAAGTGAGTATGTGTGTGTATGTGTGTGTGTGTGTGACTGTGTGTGTGTGTGGGGTCACCTCTCGTAGCGGAGGAAGATGTTGTTGAGGTCATCGTTGACGTGCAGTAGTTCCTCGGTGACTTCCTCGTTGGCCACACAGGAGATCAACTCTACTATCCTCTGCTGCATGGCTCTGCATGTTCTGTTCAGCTCCTAACACACACACACACACACACACACACACACACACACACACACACACACACACACACACACACACACACACACACACACACACACACACACACAAACGTAGCTTAATTTAAAACATGTTTGATTCAAAAGGTATCCAGGTATTGTATTTGTATTAAAACCTGTTTGATTTTTACGATTGAATTGAGAAGGAGAACTGAATGCAAACAAACACACTAGATAGCATCCTCCTCACGCATGCACGCACACACGCACACACACCTGTAGGAGTTCATGGTCTGAGGGGTCGCCCTGTCCTGGGACCATCTCTGTCAGCATCTCTGACATCACCTTGGTGTTGCCGCGGACGATGTCCAGCTCACTGCGCAGGCGGGAGATCTAAAATGGCCAGGAGGCCACCGGATTGGTCAGCACGGGGATTCACAACGACCTCACTCTAACTACAGGAAGTACTAAAGTCATATTAGAAAACTGCTAAATGAAGTGTCATTTAAAGGCCAAACTAACATATACAACGATTGGAAAATGGTAGAATATACCGTATAAATATAGATCTTTTTTTTTTAAAGGAACGTGTTTTCGAATTTAACAACCAGTCAGTTATCAAACTGGCTCAAAGGGTCAATTTGTTTGTACTCTAGTGCCGGGGGTGTAACCAATGGTTACCGTGCGTATGCTGTCGGGCAGGGTTACCTGTTCAGGTGTGGGGTTGATGGAGCCCGCTGCATGGAGCGGGGGCACCTGGGGGGTGGAGGGGGCGGGCGTGGCCAGGGGCGCGGGCTGGGGCGCGGGCTGGGGTGGGGGGGGCTGGGGGGCGGGCGGGGGCGGGGCCGTGTACTTGTGGAGGGCCGAGTCCCCCTCAGGAGCGCTCGCCAACTGTGGGGGTAAGAGAGAGAGAGAGAGAGAGAGAGAGAGAGAGAGAGAGAGAGAGAGAGAGAGAGAGAGAGAGAGAGAGAGGGAAGAGAGGAGGGGAAAAGAGAGGGATGAAAAAAAAAAAGACAACTCACAAAATTATTATATTATATTGTACATTATGGTGTGTTCTGTATAGCTCACACACACAGAAAAAAAGCATATTTCTGCCAACAACTCGCAAACTGAAATATTGCAGTTGTTAGTTGGGAATGAAGCGCATTGTGAAATCACAATGCTAGCAAAGAGATGCTTAAGTCTTAAGATGTATGCATGTTAAGACTCTCAGAACACGTTCCTATTCATTTCTACTCATGTCCCTGCCACAAGCACAAAGGCTGACGGGTTGCCTGGAGCAACAGTGTGTACAAAGTAGCAGACAACGGCTGTACGTTAGGGAGGGGTTTGGAAGAGTGGGGAGGGGTGGGGGGTGTTAGGGACGGCCTACCCTTTGGGGTGTGTGTATCAACCCAGCAGACAGAGTGGGGGGGTGAGGGGTGGTAGGGACGGCCTACCCTTTGGGGTGTGTGTATCAACCCAGCAGACAGAGTGGGGGGGTGAGGGGTGGTAGGGACGGCCTACCCTTTGGGGTGTGTGTATCAACCCAGCAGACAGAGTGGGGGGGTGAGGGGGGGTAGGGACGGCCTACCCTTTGGGGTGTGTGTATCAACCCAGCAGACAGAGTGGGGGGGTGAGGGGTGGTAGGGACGGCCTACCCTTTGGGGTGTGTGTATCAACCCAGCAGACAGAGTGGGGGGGTGAGGGGGGGTAGGGACGGCCTACCCTTTGGGGGGTGTGTATCAACCCAGCAGACAGAGTCGGGGGGTGAGGGGGGGTAGGGACGGCCTACCCTTTGGGTGTGTGTATCAACCCAGCAGACAGAGTGGGGGGGTGGGGGTGGGGGGGGGTAGGGACGGCCTACCCTTTGGGGGTGTGTATCAACCCAGCAGACAGAGTGGGGGGGTGGGGGTGGGGGGGGGTAGGGACAGCCTACCCTTTGGGGGTGTGTATCAACCCAGCAGACAGAGTGGGGGGGTGGGGGTGGGGGGGGGTAGGGACAGCCTACCCTTTGGGGGGTGTGTATCAACCCAGCAGACAGAGTGGGGGGGTGGGGGTGGGGGGGGTAGGGACGGCCTACCCTTTGGGGGGTGTGTATCAACCCAGCAGACAGAGTGGGGGGGTGGGGGTGGGGGGGGGTAGGGACGGCCTACCCTTTGGGGGGTGTGTATCAACCCAGCAGACAGAGTGGGGGGGTGGGGGTGGGGGGGGGTAGGGACGGCCTACCCTTTGGGGGGTGTGTATCAACCCAGCAGACAGAGTGGGGGGGGGTAGGGACGGCCTACCCTTTGGGGGGTGTGTATCAACCCAGCAGACAGAGTGGGGGGGTGGGAGTGGGGGGGGGGTAGGGACGGCCTACCTTTTGGGGGGTGTGTATCAACCCAGCAGACAGAGTGGGGGGGGTGGGGGTGGGGGGGGGGTAGGGACGGCCTACCCTTTGGGGGGTGTGTATCAACCCAGCAGACAGAGTGGGTGGGGGGGGGGGTAGGGACGGCCTACCCTTTGGGGGGTGTGTATCAACCCAGCAGACAGAGTGGGGGGGTGGGGGTGGGGGGGGGGTAGGGACGGCCTACCCTTTGGGGGGTGTGTATCAACCCAGCAGACAGAGTGGGGGGGGGGGTAGGGACGGCCTACCCTTTGGGGGGTGTGTATCAACCCAGCAGACAGAGTGGGTGGGGGGGGGTGGGGGGGGGTAGGGACGGCCTACCCTTTGGGGGGTGTGTATCAACCCAGCAGACAGAGTGGGTGGGGGGGGGTAGGGACGGCCTACCCTTTGGGGGGGGTGTATCAACCCAGCAGACAGAGTGGGTGGGGGGGGGTAGGGACGGCCTACCCTTTGGGGGGTGTGTATCAACCCAGCAGACAGAGTGGGTGGGGGGGGGGTAGGGACGGCCTACCCTTTGGGGGGTGTGTATCAACCCAGCAGACAGAGTGGGTGGGGGGGGGGTAGGGACGGCCTACCCTTTGGGGGGGGTGTATCAACCCAGCAGACAGAGTGGGTGGGGGGGGGTAGGGACGGCCTACCCTTTGGGGGGTGTGTATCAACCCAGCAGACAGAGTGGGTGGGGGGGGGGTAGGGACGGCCTACCCTTTGGGGGGTGTGTATCAACCCAGCAGACAGAGTGGGTGGGGGGGGGTGGGGGTGGGGGGGGACGGCCTACCCTTTGGGGGGTGTGTATGGGTGGGGGGGACGGCCTACCCTTTGGGGGGTGTGTATCAACCCAGCAGACAGAGTGGGTGGGGGTGGGGGGGGACGGCCTACCCTTTGGGGGGTGTGTATCAACCCAGCAGACAGAGTGGGTGGGGGGGGGGGGTAGGGACGGCCTACCCTTTGGGGGGTGTGTATGGGGGACAGCGTCTCCAGCTCGGACAACGGGAACTCGATGCCTTTCCTCTTCAGCTCCTCGTAGATGTGGACCACGCCGGTCAGGTCTGGACTGCTCCTAAAAGCATCTGCCCATGCCTGGCAGAGGAGGGGGAAGAGGGAGGAGGAGGAAGAAGAGAGGGAGAGAAGGAATAGGGGCAGGAGGGGGAGGAGGCAGGAGGAGGACGAACAGAGGGCAGAGGGAGGAAGAGGAGGACAGATTAGAGATCAAGGTGAGGTTGTGAGTGGGGCTGTGTTAAGAGGCTACATGGGTGGGTGCACTTGCAGGGGAATACATTAGAATGGACTATACTGTTAAAGTGATAATTTAATCTAATATCCGTCCCTGGCCTGTGGACACAGTCTTTACTGGCTGGAAGTAGTCACAGTATCTGCCTGTAGACAGTCTCTACTGGCTGGAAGCAGCCACAGTATCTGGTAATATGTCATATCTGCCCCTGGCCTGGGAATACAGTCTTTACTGGCTGAAAGTAGTCACAGTATCTGGTATGTTGACACAGTCTCTATTGGCTGAAAGTAGTCACAGTATCTGGTACGTTGGCAAAGTCCTAACCTGGAGGAAACCAGAGTAGACCACCATGGACAAACAGGGACACCTGACACAGGCAGACTGCCTGTGTGTGTGTGTGTGTGTGTGTGTGTGTGTGTGTGTTCCTCTGAGAGACACTCCACATAAGCTTCTACTCTAGACCAGCACAAGCGTGGTTACCCCAGAGGGTTCAAAGTCTGTGATGTCACAGACCCACCCCACCCCACCCTCCCTCCCTCCCTCCCTCCCTCCCTCCCTCCATTCCTCATGTCACAGGCCAGACACCTGAGAGTCTCCAGGTAACCAGAGAAAGGCTCTCAAGACTCAGGCTACACGGAGGCTGCAGGCAGACAGATAGGCAGACAGATCAGGGTGGGTTCAACACAAAACACCAGTGATGGTACATTATGCAGGTACCAACCAAAGTCCACTACCTCCCTACCTGTATATCTACACTTCAATAAAATTTAAATAAAACACTAATCGTAGGAAGTTAAGAATAAGGTCTGAGTGGAGATGCAGAAGGATATTTATAAATGTTTTAAGGCCCACGGTCTGCAGTGTTTGGCAACACCTGAGACACGTAGCCATGGGAGACGACTGCAGCGCCATGGGCAACTGAACAGAGTCAGCTCCTGTACATAAATGCAAAGAAATAAAAAAAAACACCGGCTAGAGCATAGCCCAGCATAGCCCAGCACAGTCCAGTTTAGCCCAGCCCGGCCTCCAAGTTTGTTAAAGGGAGCAACTGTGTATTTCAATCCAGCCGAAACCACGCTGTTGTAGCGCGCACATTTCCTTTGATGCGGTTGAGCCTAGAACAGCTGATTCCAAGGCCTCCGACCGAGCCGTTCCTGACAAGCTTCCGCTACCGCAGCAAACGCCCAACCCAGCAGGGCTGCAGACGGTGTGACACGGAGTGATTCACTTCAGCTTGGATTGAACCACAATACGGACAGCCCTGTGTCAACGCACAAGCACAGACCGACGGATAGATTCTGGTGCTGCTATGGTGCGTCCTGTATCATACAACCACTTAAGCTCATTGCAAAAACAGGAATACATTAGTGTCAACCCCCCCCCCCCCCCGCCACCCCGCCCTGCCATTACCTGGATCAGGGCGAGGACTTTGTCTTGTACAATGGTGGGCGGGTTGTTTTTGGGGGAGATGATTTTTACGAGCACGCCGTCGATGAAGTCCCTGCTGGTGACGAGGGCGTGGAAGCGGTGCCCGCAGTTCTTCACACACGTCTCCAGTACCTAACGGGGGCAGAGGGGGGGGGGGGGGGGAGAGGGGGAGAGAGAGAGAGAGAGAGAGAGAGCTCAGACTGTGTACTCACTGCCAGAAGTGGAAACTGTCAGACAGAACACACCGCTGTTCAAAACATCAGACAGAACACGGCTAAGGCCAGTGGAGTAGCAGCAAGAGCAGTCTGACAACGTGTCACTTCAGATTGTGTTATGTTCATTCAGGGCTCGCATAATAAGTCAATCCGCTCCTCTTAAAGTTATGCGTATAAAAAATGAACAATAAAACCAGCAGCAAATCCTCCTCTCCATGCCCCATCTCTTTCTTTCTGTCTCTATCACTCACTTCCCTCTCTCTCCCCGCCGTTCTCTCTCTCTCTCTCTCTCTCTCTCTCTCTCTCTCTCTCTCTCTCTCTCTCTCTCTCTCTCTCTCTCTCTCTCTCTCTCTCTCTCTACCTGCCCTTTCTTTCTTTCTCTCTATCTCTCTATCTATCTATCTATCTATCTATCTATCTATCTCCAAACTCCTTGCCTCTTCTCTCCCTGCCTTTCTGTCTTTCTTTCTCCCCCAGGCCTGCCATCTTCACTTACCGTCAGTGCAAGCATCACCTCCCTGTAGTTCTTGTTGCCATTCAGTCTCTTCTTTACTGCCCTCATGGCATCTTTGGGCCTACACACACACACACACACACACACACACACACACACACACACACACACACACACACACACACACACACACACACACACACACACACACAAACCAAACAGTTTCAGCTTAACTTGAACCAGCTAAATGACTAAGTGTTCTATACTGGTTTAGATAATATAGATATTTTTCTCATGAACTTGTGAATTTAAATAAACTATAATAAAAAGCCAGATAGAAAGCGTAACTTCTTCCCAGCAGTAAGCATGTCATAAAGAGCAGTCGGGCTGTGGCCTATTCAAGTACAGGTTAAAAACAGGACCAGTTACACTTACAACACAGCACAATGGAAGGCTTTTGGTGCCACAGCTAGTTAATGATTATCTTTCTTGTCGGACAAGCTAAGCAAGCAAATGTCAATCATCTCATCTGTAATATGTAATTAGAAAGTGGCCCATGGAAAAAATCTGCTGGTCATTGTTATGTACTCAACAAGAGCTAGTAAGACAGACAAGTCTAGCATTCCACATAACAGATACAACTGGGTGTCATGTCGTAATCTCCTCCTGGCAAAAAGTTCAACCCGTTTATTTAGACCTGAACTTTACACTACGGTCAGAGTACTTTCACAAGCCAGGTTAATGTGGACAGTCCAGAGATATGAAATAGACATTAGATCCAATTCATTCTTAAGTCATTCGCCGAGGTTTGACTTTCCTGATAAGAAATGGCACACTCAGATAAGTAACAATGTTGCATTATAAGCAAACGTTATGCCTTGCCAAGCCTGCTCACGTAAAAGCCAGGGATCAAAACCAGACTTGGTACCAACACAAAAGCTCTAACATCACAGGCAAAACTCCACACTATTTTACACCGAGGTTACAGAGGACGTGCCGGACGTATTCGGAGTTCAACAATGACGACATGTATTCCAAGCTTCAGCTAATCAGTAACGTCAAAATCGACAACTTACCCATCTTCTGTTTCATTAATGATGTCACATATTTCCATATTGAGGGTCCAGTCTTCACTTTGAAGGGAGCCATCAGTTGCTCTTTCTATAATAAGGGCATAATAATTCTTATGTTGTCAAGTTTGTTTCTTTGTTATGTCAGATGCAAACAATAGAGGGGACTGCAGACTGGTTTTCCGAGCTAGATACCTAAGTTAGCCTAATTATCAATGTTTGACTGCAATATCAGCATCGAAACGAACGTTATAAAACAAAATTCCTTAATGCTGATAACATTTGCCAACATTTGCTTTGAAATTATTACACAGAATGACAGTGAAGTTGATTTACGTAGCATTTCTTGGGAGCAAATAATGAGGTAAACGCTTAGCTAGGCGGCTAATGGTAGCTAACGTTTGCTCGCAAGCCTGTAACGTTAAAGATCTCATTCCAAGACTTTAGCAATAAGACGCAATGGCAACGAACCAAAGCGTAGGTATTACTACACTGCAAACAATATATATTTTCTGTATCAAATACGATTTACACAACACATACCAATGCAATGCCCTACAGGGGTACTGTACGGATTTCCCAAAAGGAACTCCATCTTCTTGGTCGGCAACAAACAAGTCATTCCCAGGAAAGATTCATGGGACGACAATGTAAGCCTCGCCCATCCAACAATGTAATTGGACAAGGCATCCTGATTGGGAATTTAACTGGACCGCTATAACGTCAATCAATGCTTGTAAATACATGACATCAATGTGTTATAAATGCAAATCTGAGATAACTGTTCAAAAATAAGTTTAACTGTGTATTGTTACTTGCAGAACATTTTATAAAAATACCAAGAACAAATATTTTAGAAGTGATTCACTAGGGTACTATGTCTACAGATAGTGCGAACTTTATAAAACTCAAATGTTTAATTAACATTGAAAGCAATCTTAAACGTGTTTGACTTTTAATGTACAAGAAAAATTACACACAAAAGGTATGAGTTCTGAATATTCCATTAGTGACTTCCATTTATCCGTACTGAAGCAAAAAACTATAAACTTTTTAAGTATGTGGGCAAGAGAGAGAGAGAGAGAGAGAGAGAGAGAGAGAGAGAGAGAGGGGGGGGGGCAGGGGTATTAACATTAACATTAACATTCCATCCCTAACAGAAAAACAACTGACTTTTTCCATAGAAGCAATGCAACGTTTACAACATGTACACAAATGAACTGAGATCAAAATCAAACTTCGCAGCAGCACCAAAATAGCCGTGAGAAGAGGCTCAATGTTTTTCTTTTGAACGGGGAAATGGCAGAGACTGAATAGATTCTGGTCTGTGGCAGCAGGATTACAGCCTCTAATCTGAGGCCAAAGCTCAGCCTTTGTTTCCATGTTCTCTAAAAGTCCTATGTTTATGTACTTGAACCTTTGGAAAGCTCACAGCTTTACTCTACCCTCCGTGTCAGTCCTGTAGGAGTTTCCGTTTGACAGTTTGACTCTCAGATGACAGTTGGACAAACAGAACTCCGGCAGCAGTCCGGGCCCTCAGCTCAAACAAGTCGTAGTCATGGGCAAACTCTACGTTCCCCCAATGCTGGATCTGAATTATTAATATAAAAAAAGGGTTCAACCAAAAATGACATTAGAGAAATTGGAATAATTCACTTTAAATAACATTCACAGAGGACTGTCTGCTGTGCATGAAAAGTCACAGACCAAGACCATGAATTTGTGTGTGAGTGTGTTTTATTTTGATTTCACTCATACTGCCTGCCATTCGGTGGGATTTTTATATCTGCTGTTCATTCGAGTTAGTGATTTTATTTCATCATACTATATCTTTCTTGGGAATTGTAGTTTCTCATACTTCATTACAAAATACTATCCTTTTTGGGAATTGTAGTTTACCAGGCTTCATAACAGTAGGCTATTACCCATCATTGGGATTTGCTCAATGGTTCTTTAAACTACAATATTTACCTGGAATTCCTCCTCAAGTCTGGACAGCAGCACAGCTTGCTCCACTGTCAGGTACCTGTCTATCAGCCCCAAAGACAGGACCACCGACTTCAACTGGGTGATTACAAACTCAAGACCTGCAGAGAACAAGAGAAGAAAAGCATGATTATTCAACGAAATACAGAGTTAAACATATCTTAACTAATAATCAAGCTCTATGGGATATAGAGAAAGTCATATTATTAAAATACATTTTTCATAAAACACATTTATAAAATGTATTATTTAAAAGAATGGGGTGCAGTAAAGGGTCACTCTCTTCCAAAAGCAAACCAAAAAGATGGATCATAAACTCCAGACTTTAAAAAAATAGATCTGGTCAAAGTATATTCTGAAATACCTATCTATCCAAAGCCAATGATTGCATACTATGTTTTACCTGTTAAGGACCAGAAGCTGTAAGATTTCAGGTGTTGATGGAAGGTCTCTTTTGTTGCTTCAGGGATCTCCGGGCCCAAGATATTAGAAGACGATCCGATGGCAACATTGTACCTGCAAGTGAAGTACATAATGAGTCAGATAATGCAACCAACTGATTTTGCGACAAACAGATTTTGAATGTTTAATAGGGATTTATTTTACCCCATAAACATATTTGATAGACATGAGCAGAATTGTTCCGAGTTACACATTATTTGAATTGTATTGTCTGTGAGGCGGATGCACTGCTCAAGTTGCTTTTGAGTGCCAAACAAATAAAGGTTTACTGGTGTAATAAACTGACCTGTTCTCTATCCAGTGCAAAGGAGGGTCCCATTCATTCTTCTGAAGTTCCACCAGCTTTTGTGGTTCTTCTACCCTGTAACTGCAATCAATGGCAAAACACGATAATATAAAAATATTAAAATCCTAAACTGCATGATACATTTTATATGAGTTCCTCCAATTTCTGTACTACTGATGTAGAATTCTGAGTGTAGATTCAAGCTATTACTTGCTTAGTAATCAAGATTCATACATTTTTACATTGAACAATTTTAAACCAGCACTAACCTCAACAAAGTGTAATCTCTTACTATTATCTTTCAATGATAATTGATGAAATAATGCTGGTTATTAACAGAGATGCATTAAACACAAGCTATCGTAAACCAAGTGAGCTTCGCAAATGCAGATGGACATACCAGACGGTGTCTGTCTCCAGAAACTTGAGGGCAGCCACTATCATTTGCTCCTTGTCTCGGTGAGTTGGATTATCTATGGCGGTGTTGCAAAGAGTTGTCTACAGGAAGAGAGCGACAACGTAGGTCAGTCAGGGTGTCAAATGAAGGACTAACACGTTGAGGTCTATTACTCAAGTCACTGATAACACACAGATCGTGTTGAATCTGTCCTAGTTGTAGAAAGCTTACGCTGACAGGGTAATGAGCAACACTATCGCCATAACAAGCACAAGTAGACAGAGGAGTTTTCACAGCAGAGGATATGTCGTACCAGGTGCATGGAGTAGAATTTGAGGGTGTCCTTCTGAACGTCCCATTCTGTAGCCACGCCGATGGCCAGGGCTTCATTCGGCACCGCGAACAGCTTGCCACCTGGAGTCTTCAATTTCTTTCGATCTAAGTTGATCTCATACAAACCCCCTAAAGGAACAAACACGTGGAGAAGGCGAGTTATTTATTATATATAATATAGTTATATATTATTTATTTTAGCCCAAGTTTTAAGCTCTGACATTATCTACAGGAGTAGACAAGTCAAATTGTTTTGTCTAGTACTTCTGTAACACATAGGCCTACCTTCTCCTTGAGCAATACTGACATCTTGATAAAATTTTCTGCGCTCTGTTGATAAAAAGGAAACACACATTGCAATATAAACATTCTCTTTGGTAGTTGCATCTTCCCTTCAAAACATTCAGCTCTGACTCTGACTATGAGTATACGGCAACGAGTGTACTGAAACTTTAAGTTTATTGCGAGAAATTGATCAATAGAAAGTCGAGCTCTCATGATCTCCTTACCTGAAGAGGGAGTGGAGTATGCATTCGATTTTACTGATGAGAGATGGGGGAGGAGACCTCTTTGACACACAGTGCGAGCAGAAAGAGTAAGCCCTAAACTACTTTGTAACCTTGAGAGACCCCTCAACATTGCTGCAATGGCTGAGGGTTGGCAACCGTAAATGTAGAAACGTTCAAACGTTCACTGGCAAATGCTCTCGAGACTGCAACCTCTAACAAATAGGGTATCCATAGACATGCGCATGATGATCGTGCTGTTAACTAGCTGAGCTGCCAATGCATTGTCAAAACAAGTACGATTGAACCGCTACGTTGGCATTAGATACAAAGTACAAGTGGCTCAAAATACGAACTAAAAATTGTATTGATTCTATGTGAGCATCAATTCATACGCATGCATGTGTGTGACCTTCCGTGTTATACTGAAGCCACTATTGTCAAATGGCAAAAATACGATGGGAAACGTAGTTCTAAAATTCATTTCAATCCAGCCGTGTGAACGAAGAATATGAACCGTAAAGAACTACATTACAATAATTACCAGCGAACCTTTCGCAAAATAAGCCAATGAGCATTGAGTTCTTAGGCGAGTCAAATACCTCGGCTAATGAGAGGGGCGTATGCTCCTGCATGATGGCGCCGCGTCGAAGTCTACTTACTTTCCTGGGAGCCTGATACAAACTGAACTATTGAGAGATTAGAGGGATTTGAATGTTGGTGAGCCATATAAACCGTGCTCTCCGAAGCCTCCTCTGGCATCAACTGACCGGACAGCCACTGACCACTGCGGTCGGTGTCAGGCTCGCAATCCAACCATGCCTGTCCCCGCCAGAGACCTCAACTACACCCCGAATGTGGCCTTCGCGTCCTCGGCTTCGCTTATTCCTCCTCCACCGATCAACACCAATCAGCCCGGTGTTGTCTCTTCGCTCTTATACAGCGGATCCAAGTTCCGTGGTTACCAGAAAAGCAAAGGGAACTCTTATGACGTAGAGGTTGTTTTACAGGTGAGATTTTGTATTCAGATTTTTTATTTGGAATGACTGTCAGCTAAAATAAGATATTTGCTGACCTGTCAATTACAGTGTGCGCAGTGTTGATTGACAGTTAACATTAATCGTTGTTGTTGGGAAAGCGGTACTAAGGTATAGTCATGTGATTATATAGATCATGTGAATAACAACTGGTTTTAATTGATCATCAAGTCTGTTTATCTTTCTCTCTATATATGGCCGTTACACAGAATGTCTTTAACCAAAAATACTCGGCTAACGTTAGCAAGGTTAGCTAGCTGTCATATGAGAAGCTGTCAGCTGCCGTCAACGTGTGTGGGGGTGGAGTGTGCAGTGTGGACAACATGACGAGCACTGATTACTTACGACAACAACGACTTAGAGAAAATAGTTCCCATACACACATGTTTCTTTAGGCTTATGACTATGTGTCATTACGACACTCAATGTGATTAACACGGCCGAGGACTGTGTCGTATGGAAGTGTAAGTGATCTTACAGTGAATGATCTTCCGTTTCTTCTAGCATGTTACCATGGAGGATTCATACCTGTGTGGATACCTGAAGATAAAAGGCCTGACAGAGGTGAGACAAGGACATGGATATGTTTTAACCCTTACTTTTAATTTAATCTCTGAACACCCCAGTGCAGTATAATTCAAACTAAATGCAAGGGTACAACGCCTGCAGTCGCCTCCACCAGAGGTGTAGGGCTTGTTTATAAGGTTAACATGCCAATAATGGCCTGGTTACTGTGCAATGGTGTCCTTACTGAAGTTTGCTGGACTGGTGTCTTTAGGAAAAGACTGAGATACTACACAGAAATGGATGTTATATTCTATGCCACATCTTTCCTAACGTAAGTAGTTTACTTCTTTTTCTTAGAGAGAATCATGAATTGAATTCCATGTCCCTGTGTTGTCCACAACAGGAATATCCAACTCTCACAACGTTTTTTGCCGGAGAGATCATCAGTAGAAAGAGGCCATTCCTTACTCGTAAATGGGATGCAGATGAGGACGTTGATCGAAAGCATTGGGTAGAAAGATCCACCGTGTGTGTGTGTGTGTGTGTGTGTGTGTGTGTGTGTGTGTGTGTGTGTGTGTGTGTGTGTGTGTGTGTGTGTGTGTGTGTGTGTGTGTGTGTGTGTGTGTGTGTGTGTGTGTGTGTGTGTGTGTGTGTGTCTCTGTCTGTCTGTCTGTCTGTCTGTCTGTCTGTCTGTCTTTGTATGTGTGTCTGTCTTTGTATGTGTGTGTCTGTATTGTGGTGTACGTCTGTGTGTAACCTGTGCGTACTTGGGCTTTGTTTCAGGGCAAATTCCAGGCCTTCTACCAGTATGCAAAGACATTCAATTCGGATGACTTTGATTATGAGGAACTAAAAACCTCAGACTACATCTTCATGCGGTGGAAGGTATGCATCCATATCAGTATTGTTTGTTTAATTTATTTATTTCGATACGTTCTTTTTTAAGATATCCTGAAGGCATATTTTGCAATGAAGATTATAATTTGAAGTTGTCGTCTAAAATATGCTATACTATGCTGGATTTGTAGATTTCTAGATTATCTCAGCGTGCTCTATGCGAATGCTTTCCCTGTAGTTTCGTTCAGCCTGTACGTTTTGTGAAAATGTCCTCTGCCTTAAGCCTCACCGTTACGGGAATGTCTTCTCCTAGGAGCAGTTCCTGGTTCCCGACCACACCATCAAGGACATCAGTGGCGCTTCCTTTGCCGGCTTCTACTACATCTGTTTCCAGAAGTCAACGGCCACCATCGAGGGCTACTATTATCACCGGAGCTCAGAATGGTAGTGCCTTTTTATCAGGCACCGATTAAACACGGGCTAACACTCAAAACACACGGCGTTCTGCAATTTGAAAATGTTGTTTTAGGCTCCGAACCTTTGCTCAGTCGCGTTCGTCCTTTGAGTAGTACCTGGAATGAACTGATACATATTTCTTTATTGATAATTACTTATTTATTGCATGGACGTTACTATGGAGAGTATTGTGATCACTAAGGCCCATGTGCTTTAAGCTTATGGCAGCCATTTAATGAAAGGGTTTGTAATGCAATATGGCTTTTTTTTACTCTTTGTTTGTTTATTGTGTATTGACATGTATAATATACAACTGTGTTGTGTAATTGTCTGTGTTTTGCCTTATCTTCGGAGGAATACGTCCTAAGTTATAACTGTGTTATCCCTTGGCACGTCCAGTGTATTCACTCTTTTGCTCACTCACACTTTTTTATATATATTTTGATAAAAAAAAAATGTTTTACTTTTTTATCTCCAGGTACCAATCCTTGAACCTGACCCACGTTCCGGAACGCAGCGCGGCCATCTATGAATTCCGGTGACCCCGGTCTGCCGTGGCTTCGCTGGCAGACAGCAAAGGACTATTTTTCTACTCAAGAGCACAGACCAACCAACGCTACGGAAAACTAACAGCAGGCCCTCGGTGGAAAGGGACGACAATTGTTTTTGGTGGAAGCGGAATCTACGTTGGGGTTTTTTTTATGACAGGAAGTGGTTATGAAATGCAGGCATTTGGGGTTGATATATGTGGATGAAACGAAGAGAAGAGGGAGGTGGGAAGAACGTTTGATGGACTGGAGTGTTGACGAATGGAAGGCAAGACGGAGGGATGATTGACAGGACAGTTCTGGTTCCGGATTGGCTTATCAGAAGGACAGCGAATGAACTAATGGCAGCAAAAGCCTCTGGTTTAAAGTGTTTCACGTTTTGATTTGAATGTCTGTTTTTTGTTGTTGTTGTTGTTTTTTGTTTTTAACGCTTCTTATCTCATACCTTTGCTGCTTTACAACATTGGATTGGATTTATTCTGTGTTGGTAACCAATTTATCCTGTCAGGATGCATTTTGTATCATGCCCTCCCTGCCCCGTGTGGACCCTGGTGATGCAGATGGGTTACAGGACATATATTCAACATTTTGTACGAGGACTGTACTCAAGACTCAATAGAAAACTCCGGACCTCTAAAGACTCTTAAGCAGTGTTATTGTGAGTGTATGGGAAAAAGAGGCTTGTGATTTGCTTGCTTGTGAAGTTTAAACCCGACTTCAGAATTGAGGCTTGGATGACTGACTCCATGGCAACGGCACACATCCTTTGCTTTGCTTTTTTTTGAGTTTAGGGGCTTACATTTGATGTTAATAAGCTGGTCCTCTGATCGCCTGCGAACAAGATATTTTTCTTTTTACCTTTGATAAACTGGGTGTAGTGTGTGTGAATAACTGTCAGGGCGATTTGTTTTTCTACGTTGACTAAACTTACGGTCGGCGGTTTAAAATGTAAACGACTTTGGTCTTAAAGAAAAAATACACCCATCTGTCCCTTATTCATACCCAGACCATGAAAACCATCTCTCCAGTCAGATGGCTCAAAGTACTCAATAGAACCAAGAGTATCACAGAAAATATATTTAATAAGCATTATTTAGACCCTGGTTATCATACAAAGGCTCTAAACTTTTCTTTATTTTTCTCCCTGTCTGTTATTCTGACTCGTGTTTAAAAAAATAACTTTCCTTATTCCTGTTTTGTCTCTTTAACTATGCAACATTTTCATCGAAAAACTCCTCAACCATAAACCTTGGCTTCTCACAGATTCTATCATCATAGTATTAATACAAATGTCTATCTTCATTAAAGGAAATATTTTTGTCAAATTGCCTTTTAAAGCACCCCACCCCCCTTCCCCCTACCCTCCCCACATTTGCCGTGTTAGTGTGATGGTGCCGTCTTTTTAAAGCTTAACTGAAATGTAATACGGAAGTGTATATAACAGAGTGTGTGTGTCTGTGTGTGTGTGTGTGAAATGGCAAATGTGGTAATCTAATGGAAAACAAACAAAACCTTTTAAAACACCCATTGACGTGTTTGTTGTGGTATTTTAATATTGCAGTCATTTATTATTATTGTAGTTTGTTTATCCAGAGTCTACTTATTAGTACATACAAACACATATGTATGTTACCTATCTATAAGCACATAATGGGTGTGTGCCAGTTGATCATGACTTCAAAAGGCATAGCAAGCTACAATAACCGTTAATAAATTAGCTCTAGTCTTGATTGAATGCTATTTATTAATAAGCATAGATAAGTTTAGTATTAATAAGCATTGCCCAAACAAATGTGTAATCCTACCACACAGATCCTATTCAATACTGCTCCCTAGTGGTTGCTTATTTTTAATACATTTGAAGAATTGTTTTGCTATCATAACATAGCGTTGGCCATTTGATTGTCACCTCAATCTAATGTATTGTCCAGTACCATTGCGCCAGATGGTTTAGATCTAGAGGTATGGATATAGATAGACTCATGTGACTGATGTGAAAGCAATATGTGAATATTACACGTGTGTGTGTGTGTGTGTGTGTGTGTGTGTGTGTGTGTGTGTGTGTGTGTGGTGGTTGAATGCAGAGAATCAATTTCTTGCCATGGGGCCAGGTTGCCACTACAAAACTGGTAATATTCTACAAAACTACAAAACCACAAAATTGGTTGAATAAAGGTTAAAAAGAAAAATAAATTAATAGAACCATGCAGAAATTCAAATGGGGAGAATATAAATTCTGAAGCAAATTACAATGAGGACATTTTATAGCATCTGCTGGGAAGTATGTTCATTTCCTAATGTTCATTTTCTAGAGTAAAGAAATAATTGATTTGATGCAATTCCCGTACCCTTAACTTCATGTTTCCTGTACATAGGTCCTGGTCCTAGACTAAATCTCACTGTCAATTGAGATTCTTCACTGAAAATGTTTTAGTCTAGGACTTGGCTTCATCTATGTATGTGAAACCAGCCTCCACAGTCATTTTCCATGGTTCACATTCGCTTTGTGTTGGGTGAATTAATAATTGTCTGTAAATGACAATTAATTTAGTGTCTATTTACTTTATAATACATCACTTTAGCTTTGCATTGTCATTTCTTCTTTCATAGGAATTATTGCCAATAAATTACAACTGACAGTCAGATAATCAGCCTGTCTATCCATGTAATATATACTGTAACTTGTCATGAATTATGTTCACCTTGCATTAAGTCATAAAATATTTTGAATTGTTGCTCATGCATTAAAACAATACATTTTCTCTTCTTGGCAGCCACTTTCGCTGATGTTTGCTCTGCCTGTCAACTGCCTGACAACTGCATGCTCATTAAATCATACCACATTCTTTTGAGATGTTTGTTTGGCTTCCATATCAGCTGGTGAAACCTGGCCCTTACAGTCCAGTCAGACAAACCCATCCATCTTAAAACATTTATTGAATGTGAATGGTTGGGTCTGCTAAATGTTTGTATTATTAGATTATTTTACCTCACAGCATAGCTCATTGGCCTCCTCCATGTAGAGTATACACCTGGCTTTAAGGGTGATAAATTGAATTAATTAAATAAAGTTTGACAAAGCTGTGGATGGTGTTATCACTTGTAGGAATGGGAAATGGTCCTTCATTTTATTAACATTGCAACATGACTTAACATAACAGTTCAAAATACAATAAAGTTAAGCCCGTGCAATTTCCAGGAGACATTACCCTTGGGCTGACAAAGGGATTTATTTCACATCTCTGGGAAGGACTAAGATTCAGTTTCATTCTGAAGGTACGGCGAATATGACCTAACCCTAACCCTAACCCAGACACATCCTGTGTTCTGTACCCATGCCGACCATCAAACAATGAAGGCATTTGTGTCTTCCTTTTGCTTTGAGCAGGACTGCAGTCAAACAAGTTGACCAAACACATCAGTGACTGTTGTCACTATCTCATTGTAACCATTTCCTCTTCATTATATATCTGCTTTATTTGTTTAAGTTAGCTTCCCTACAGTGTTTCTTTGGGGTCACACAGAACAATGCAAAGTCCAAAAGGTCTTAAAGCCCCAGTGAGCAATCTGATCATAAAACAAACTATTAAAGGCCATACTATTCAATTTGATCAATTTGAATTGAACTGGGAGAATAAAAAATGAGTTTATAAAAATCATTAATCCTTTTTTGGAATAAGTAATGATGCCCTCACACCCATTACCATACACATATAAAAAATAAGTTTATAAAAATCATTAATCCTTTTTTGGAATAAGTAATGATGCCCTCACACCCATTACCATACACATATAAAAAAAAATATATATATATAAAAACTTAAGACTTTGATCCAAATCAATAACTTTCAAATGTAGTGAAAATGGATGGAACTACGTTGATAGAGTCCAGTTCAGTGGTAGATATATTGTTTATGAGAACTTAAAACAAAACACTGCCATAAAGATAGCACTTTTTCCTCTTCTGAAAATAACATTTATTGAACTTCATTTCTATTTACCTGCAAGGAATTGAATCTTAGAGCAAAACTTTGAGACATGTAAAATAACAGAACGCTTGCCAAAATAAGTTTCAGTGACGTTCACACACTTCAACAGTGTCGACAGTATCGATAAACAGTAAATGTAAATGCATTACAGGTAAGCACTATTATATATGAATTGTGAACCGCCTATAATAGATGCAGATATATAACAGATGAGATAGATAGATGCGGGTACATTTGGCTACAGCCAAATCGCATCGAAGTCACAAAGCACTGCGGAGGTGGGCATCGTCTCTCAGCTATCCTCTGCCCAGCAGTGAAGGTGTGACTGCCTGGACAAGGTGATTCATCTAGAGGCTGTTATGTATGTGAGCTACCTATGTTATAGATACCACCTCATTGACCCAAAGGTAATAACCCGGGCTGGGTTGACAGTAAAGGTAATTATTGAGGACGTCCTGAAGGCATTTCCTGGTTTGACTCAATCAAGTATGGCCTTACGTTCAAACCTCTATCACGCCCTGCATCTGTTGACAGTGGAGTTTCCGAGCGTCAAAATTTGATAAGTTTTTGTCACTCCGCTCATAGAAATAAAAAGACACTGTCATGCCGTCATCGTCACTAAGAACACTTTCAAATACATCCATGGAAATTACTTATTTTTCTTTGTATAATTGAACCAATTCTTTCATTTGGTTTGTCATCCTATCAAAAGCACATCATCACTTCATAGACAACAGTGAGAGAGGTTCCATCCATCAAACTGGTTTCAACACGTATACAGAGCACCTGTCACTTAGCATTGCATGAGTGTGACATAAACAGTCCCATAAAGAGGGTTAGCTGCATATTCAGGGTGTTGCCACAGATAAATAATATTTCCCTGTATTCATAATAAAGGCTTGTCTGTGTGTATGTGCATCCTTTTGACAGTTCCACAAAAATGGACTTAACTTGGGCTTACCTTCAGGATCCAGTCTATTTGTTTAGTCACAAGTACTCCATTTATTCCCAAATGAATGTATCTGTCAGTTGGCCAAATATGATTCATGTGAGCCTGAGTAAGGCAATTTCAAGTAAGCAGCTGATAAGAGTGAAAGGTTTTTCCTTCGTATCGCAAGAACTGCAGCTCGTATAGGTTTTATTACTTACTGCCATTCCAAGCATTCCAAGGAAATAGATCTTTTTTGGGGGGGGGTTAGATATTTTAAGTGTGCTTTCCCCTCCATTGTATTGCACTGCTATTGTTCTTTATGTTTTGTGGTTAATGTGGCATTCCATACAGAAGACCTGATAGTGAGCAGTTGTACTGGCAAAGATGATACCCTCGTTCCCTTGAATCTTTTTTATTTTTACAGCAGTGTGTGTATGTGTGTGTGTGTGTGTGTGTGTGTGTGTGTGTGTGTGTGTGTGTGTGTGTGTGAGTGTGTGTGTGTGTGTGCGTGTGTGTGTGTGTGTGAATGCAGAGTGGCGGTGTTCACGGTTGTGTACGTGTGTTCTGTGCGGGGCGTGTGTGCATAGGTGCCTCATCGAAATCACACACGTCAGCGAAAACCCCGTCCGAAAACCCCCCGAGTCACGGCCCTCGTGTACAGGACGTGTGCTCCAGAGAGCCTCACGTGGCCCGTCCAGGTGTTGACGTCCCATCAAAACCCCCGGGCATGGACGGACTGCCCGGACACATAGAAACAGACCGTGTAGAAACCACCCCTGTGTTAATGTTGACCATTCTGGCCGCGCTGTCGTCGTCGCCCTGCCCAAGGGTTCTTCGTCATTCGTGTTTCTGCCGCCTCAAGGTGTTTTGGTACGGGCGGACGATCGACGTACCCCCTAGTGCCTTGTACTTTCCGTATTTCTATGCCCAGACAAATCAAGCTTTTGGCTGCGTTAGGTTAAGCTTGTGTGGAGCGGGTGAATCCTGGCATTCCTTCAGACGAGCGCTGGGTCTCCCCCTCCTCCAGCCTGTCAGATCAACGTTTGGGATTACCCCCTCTTCTCACCAACATGCACCTCTGGGTCTGTCTCGGCGCACGGCCCTTTGAAGATACACCTGAGATCCGATCCCAGTGGTCAGCCCATGGCCTGGGATATTGCAGCTAGATGACAGGTGAGAAGTGACCGCACGTGCACGGATTTTTCCAAAACAAGTGTTCAGAGAATTAGACGTCGGAGCAAACGTTTTTTCTGTCGACGGCTGTTTTGCAGGTGGCATTATTTAAATAATATGGAGCTTGGTCCTGTCAGCACACTTAAATGCAATTAAATTAAAACTGGATGCAAAAAGAAAGACTGTAGTCTATCATATCAAGTCATGATTACAATTTAGAAACAAAATCTTTCAAAACTATTTGGGATCAGCAAAACTGTTTCACCCCACTCTTTTGCACCCACAGATGACCAGATGATTTTCTGTAGTTCTCTATATCCACATGGTAAAGAATATGGTTATCACATAAATTATTACAGAAATGAGTACTTTGGTCAATAGATCATTTTCACACCTACTTATTTATTTTATGTGCCTTTCACTGGGTGAAACTCTAGCTACAAGTATAAACATATATCATAACCTGTTTCTTTTTGTATTTTTCCCTGTATGATATAGGATGTTGGGGGGAAAAATAAGCCAAACCCAGGCTGATTGCCTCTAACCCATAAAATGCATATGACAGCGTTATGTGGATTAAAACACACACACACACACGCACACGCGCGCGCGCACACGCACACGCACACACACACACACACACACACACACACACACACACACACACACACATTTAAAAAGCGAAGTTTTGAGCACGTAATCTTGATTCAGAACTGAAATCATAAGAGACATGATGTAGTAGTACATAAATTGCACTGCAGGGAAAAGTGAGTCCACGATCGAACCAGTCCGTGTTTGTAAAGTAGCGGATACTTTTTGTAGCGTAAGTGTGTTGTTAATATAAAAGACTAAGACACGCATCAAACTCACAGGGCTATGCGTGTATATGACAGTATTATCCAATACTTTCATCATCTAAAGTTTTACCCAGGTCCATGTAAATACCACAAGAATGTGAAAAAAAATGGCCAAGCCTTTCTCCCCAATCTCGTAACGCCAGCGTGAGCGTTTAGCTCAGGACCACGCCTCTTGAGACAGCAGCCTATAAATATATCAGTTTACCCGCAACATGCATTCACCTGCAAATTAAATAGGAAGGCGTTTAACTCTACAGCACAAGTGGCCAGCACTACAGTGCAAATATTAAAACGGAACTATGGCTGACCAGAGAAGATACCCATTTAGCGTCAGAATTATCGGAGCATTGCAGCGAGATGCGCCTAATATGAAGGTAAAACTATCCCTTCAAAACATTAGTATTAATGTTAACTATGAATGGATTTAATTTAATTTGAAATTGGCTTGACAGCGGAATCAGTGAATTTTATAAAGTAGTTGTGTGCTAAATGCATTGAGGATGAAGTCGCGTGAATCCTGGCGCGTGAAATATCGAAAAATAAAATGTTTTGCCCTGTATCTTGAATCAGACCTGGTGCATTGTGTAGGACTTTGATTTTGAAATAAAGGGTAAAACATATTTTGTGTATCAGTCCCATTATAAAAATGATATGACTGAAAGTTAACCCTTTATTTCCAGATGTTCATGACGTCAGTTCTATGGTCTGATAAAACTGAAGTGATTGTCTACAGAGCATTGCAGGATTTCAAGAAGTTCCATGTAAGCATTTAGCCCAATTGAATTATAGCCTGCAATACAGTGTAGTCCTCTTGGTTGTTTGATTAGGCTTGCAACATCTTTATTTTCCAACAGAGGCAGCTGAAAAATAGATTTCCACCTGATAACTCTTTCCGGAGCAGAGACAGAGTTATCCCAAAATTCAGAGGTAGGTCTACGGCGTGTGTTATGTAACAAACCTATTTCTATGTATAATGACTATATTTAACTATTTACAATTAGTCAATTAATATGTATAATAAAATGTAACTTTAATTTAATTTAGGAGGACAAACAACAAAAGTCGAAATAGCTAAATATTGTAGGCTATATGACCGATGTTTCAATTTTTTGTATATTTATGTATGTATATAATACTTTTTTTACTTAAAAAAAATCTTATTAGCAAAGGCACTGAAGAACAAAATGCAACAGAAAGGCTCCGCTAAGTCCTTGCATCGCATGAAGGTTTTGGAGAGCTACTGCGCGGAGCTGCTTCGCTGTGACCCAGAAATTATCCAGAGTCCAGAAGTCACCTCTTTCTTTTTACCAAAAGACCAAGACCTGCAGGCTGACTTTTTCAAAAACAGGTATGTTTTTTATGTAAAGGTATGTACCTTTATGTTGGATTAAATTGATGGACAAATAGAGGTGATTCTGAAGTTTGATATATGACGTTTGATTCTCGAATAACACTCATAATCGTTTGTAAGATCATGCATCATGCCATTTTCAACCGTTTCTATTTAACTCTGTTTTCGACAAAACATAGTTTAATATTATAATAATCATAATGAAGGCTATCAAATTGGCCGTCAAGCTTGATCTTCATCAGCTCGCATGTGTTGGAGACGCTCACTTTAGTTGTTTGGAATGTCTTTGACTCTCTCTCTTCCCAAACTCCTTATCCCAAATCCCGATCACCATGATCATCAAGATAAACGCTGGGAAATTTTAACCATTGAGTCACAATCTTTCCTTAGTGGAATTAAAGACACGTCACAAAGACATTGCTTTCACACTAAATTTTATTTTAGTTATTTATTCTTATTTAGACTAATGTCATGTGATGTTATAGTGTAGCACAGGGGATTTGGAAACACTACTTGCGAGTCCCACACAATTTGTTTGATATTGTTGCTCACTTGAACGAAATTTCTCTCAACAGTATCGTGATTATGCCCTCTGAAGAACAAGCGATTGGAATGAGCGACGAAGGAGGAACGTGGAGCCGCACACACCCCTGTCTGAGCACAGGCAACGTGACGCATCCATTTCTGACAAAGACCTACCGCTGTGTGGCGCCTTACGAGACGCGAGATACCAAGAACCGACCCTTCAAAGTAGCCCTGGACGAGAGACTAGACGTGCTGATTAAAAACCCTGAAGGTTAGCATCATATTATAGTCACTTTAAACTGCATTTAAAAGTGTGTGTTGACCTCCTTAGATGTGACAGAGTTAGGCTAAATTAGGATTACTTCATTCATTTTTATTTCATAAATTCCTTTTTCTTGTCACCCCCTCTCTCTCCTACTCATTTCATCCTCTCTGTCTCTCTCTCTCCCTCTCTCTCTCTCTCTCTCTCTCCCTCTCTCTCTCTCTCTCCCTCTCTCTCCCTCTCTCTCTCTCTCTCTCTCTCTCTCTCTCTCTCTCTCTCTCTCTCTCTCTCTCTCTCTCTCTCTCTCTCTCTCTCTCTCTCTCTCTCTCTCTCTCTCTCTTTCTCTCTTTCTCTCTTTTCCTCTCTTTGTTTCTTCCTCACTCCTCTCCTAGGCTGGTGGCTGGTAGAGAATGAGGACAAACAGCTTTCCTGGTTCCCTGCTCCATATCTGAAGATGTGTGAGGAAGAGGAGGACGAAGATGAGCTGGACGGAATCCCCCTGCAAGGTAACATAGATTTCAAAATGTCCCCTTTAACTGAAATGTCTTCCCTCTCATCATGCATTTTGAAAACTTGCAGTAATGTCCACAGGCTTTTTTTCTTTTAAATTAAAACATTGTCACACTACTGGGAACCACTAGCTCAACGGAATCGCCACAAGGGGGTAGCCTTCAACTAATATTATGCAATATATTGGTTCCTTTAAAAATAAACATGACATATTTTTCTTTCACTTCTAACTCTCTAGGCCGGTAGTCTTTGTCACTGTAATAATGTTGCGAAATGGGAAAAACAACGTATTCTTTGAGTATTTGTCTGCAGCAATAATGTCAGGAGATTGAGTAAGTGTAATGTCCCCAGGGCCCTGTCAGTTTCAATCCAACTGTTCTCAGTGGATGAGCTGGAATGTTTTTTATCTCCATTCTTTGTCGCGATAATTGCAGTGTAGTTGTGTAGAGTGTCTCATACATTCTGTGTCTGTCATTTGTGGTTGACCTCTGGTTCATACCTCTGCCCTGATTCATTTAGGTGTGTTGTACTGCGCTTCCAAGAATTACGCAACTGATAAGTTTGACGAGTTGTCTGTGTCAATCGGCACGGTAGTAGAAGTAATGAGGAAATCCAAGGATGGCTGGTGGCTTGTCAGGTACCGAAACATTGTTTTTCTTTTTGATCTGTGATGCCAAAGAAAAATGCGTTTTACACAAATAATTGTCTGAGTTCATTTTTATTGTGTAATCTGATTGCAGTTGGATGACTTTTAGCTTCCATGTCAAAAGTGGAGCCAGAGCAATAAACTTGCTTAGCTTGATACTAAATCTAGTCCCTAGGCGTAGGTGTAGGTCTAACATAGAGCACAGTATTACAATTGGCAAGAAGAAGTAAATATGACTTAAGATGGCATTTCATTCCATGCGGTCATGATGTAAAAGGGATCAAATTAAGTGAAGAGAAGCGCTTGGTCAGATTCAAATTAAAAAAACATTCCCTGCACTAAAATCAGTTTAAACGATACATCAGCATTACATGAACATCCATGCGATATTTTATTAAATGATGCATCAATGTACATTATCATTATATTTGATGTTCTTATTAACAGCTTCTTATCCCTGGGTTTATATGTTTATTCGTTTATATGCTTATTTGTTTATTTATTTATTTCAGGTACAATGGCAAAGCAGGCTTTATCCCGTCCATGTACCTTCAGCCTTGCAACAATCTACAGGCCGGCCTTCACACCCTGCAGGCAAAGCTGTACAGCTCCAACCTCAACCTGGCAACCCCAACTTACCAATCTGTCAACCGCTTCCCACCCACTCTGAATGGAGACGACCCCAGTTTCCCGCCCCGGCAGGGTTTCTCCGCCCAGCTTGGCGGAAAACCTCCCAGGGTAGGGAGGATCCACAAAGCCTGTTCCCTGGACGTCCAGTCAGAGGCCTGGTCCGACCCGATCACGCCGGCGCTGTGTGAGGAGAGGGAGGTTCCGACCCAGGACGCCCGCAAGGGAAGCCTGGGCGCAACGAGCAGCACCGGGTCGGACACTTCCTCCTCCTCCTCCTTCTCTGCCAGTTCCTCCTCCAAGCACCAGGAGGAGCTCCAGGCCGACCCCCTCGCCCGCCCGTCCTCAGCCCAGCCTGGCTTCTCCTCGGCGGGCCTGCCAACTCCGAGGGTTCCACCCAGGCCCATGGCCGAGGAGATTCTGACCCGGTGCACCACCATGACCCGCAAGGCAGCGTTGGCGTCACGCGCCCGGATCCTTCCCCTGCAGGAGCCCATTCAGACCAGATAGAGAGGAGGTGGAGGGTGGAGGGAGGAGGTGGAGGAGGAGTTGCAGGGTGGAGGATGGAGGGAGGAGGTAGAGGAGGATGAGGAGGGTGGAGGGAGGAGGTGGAGGAGGATGAGGAGGATGGAGGTGGAGGATGGAGGGAGGAGGTAGAGGAGGATGAGGAGGGTGGAGGGAGGAGGTGGAGGAGGATGAGGAGGATGGAGGTGGAGGATGGAGGGAGGAGGTAGAGGAGGATGAGGAGGGTGGAGGGAGGAGGTGGATGAGGAGGTGGAGGAAAAAGGGATTAGGTGGAGGATGGAGGGAGGAGTGGAAAGCTTATTTGTACTGTAAAGGACGATGGAGGTGGGGAAATGAAGGAGGCGCTGTAGATAGAAAGAGAGTTTATTTGTACTGCAAACTTTGTGTCATCATTTTGGTTTTGGTCAGACAAGTTTTGGAATTGGTTCGCAGTCAAAACGTGGCTTTGATCATTGTCACTCATGTTATGTAGAGAGATGAAGGCACAGAGAGTCAAACTAAGCAGTCCCAGAATGCATTTTATTTACAGATGTGTTTACATAATACTGTAGTATTCAAAAGGTTGTGATTTTTGCAATGTACAGTATGCTTACTTGGGCCCCAGGTAGTCATGTTGAAATATAATAAATATCTATATCTAAACATTTAATAGAAAAACATTTTTTTTTATTAAAACAGTTCGACTATTATCCACAATTAAAAATGGCCTATTTTTGTTTTGACAGGTTGATAGTCAAATATTGTACTTCTGCAAATTGCACTGTTGTGTTGTTGTTATTAAAACGTCACTGCTTGCTAACGCTTGAAACGTGCTACTTTTTGTAATAGTTAATGCTGTATAATAAACCCTATGAACATCAGAATCCCAGTCTCTATCTTTCTCTGTTGTAAAGCATCAGATTCATGAATTTTGTTGGCATTCACTCTCAATGGCAACAAAGGCGTTGACTCCCAAACAAAGTGTAAACATCTGTGAGCCTCACAGACACACTCTCTATATCTCTGTCTGTCGGCCGTTCACTCTTCCTCTCTTTCTCTGTCTCTGTCTCTGTCTCTGTCTCTGTCTCTGTCTCTCTCTCTCTCTCTCTCTCTCTCTCTCTGTCTCTCTGTCTCTCTGTCTCTCTCTCTCTCTCTCTCTCTGTCTCTGTATCTCTCTGTCTATCTCTTTGTCTGTCTCTGTCTCTGTCTCTCTCTCTCTCTCTCTCTCTCTCTCTCTCTCTCTCTCTCTCTCTCTCTCTCTCTCTGTATCTCTCTGTCTCCGTATCTCTGTCTATCTCTTTGTCTGTTTCTGTATCTCTCTTTCTCTCTCTCTCACTCTCTCACTCTCAGACACACACACACACACACACACACACACACACACACACACACACACACACACACACACACACACACAAACGCTATCAAGGATCAGTGTCATCAACTGAATCCACTTGTAATATATTTACTGATCCCCGACACACACACACACACACACACACACACACACACACACACACACACACCACACACGCACGCACACACACACACACACACACACACACACACACACACACACACACACACACACCACGCATTAGCAATTGCAAATAATTGAATCATGCATGATAGTTGTGACATTAATTTATTCATGCAAAGGAAACTATTTACTGTGAATGTTTATACCAAGGCTGGCAGATTATATCCCAGACGAGTTCATACCCGTTTCACGTTTCATGACTGAAAAGGGCGCCGTTGGACTCAGAATGGTTTTGTCGGCTTGCAGGACTTCATTACAACTTTAGAGCCAATCACCAATGATTTCATGATCTGAATTAAATACATTTTTTTTTTTTTTAAATCCAATAATTAACACGTATTAAAAAATGAAAGACAGAAGAAGGGAAAGATAATTCAAGATTTAGTGAGAATACTATAAGCTGCAGCCTGTTATCTCATGCCATTGGTCAGAAACACTCTTTTACATCCCAGGAAGGCCCTCTTTGTGTAATTTAGGAGCAGGTTGATGGGAAGGTTGAAAAGATTCTGTTGTGTCTATGTAAACAAAGACACAAACCAAAGAAGGGTCAGCTTCTTCACGTTTTTATGCCAGGAGCTGCTCTCATATGACATGTCCCTGCTGTTTTCTAAAGGAGTCATTCTCATTGGAAGCTAATCCATATCCGAACAAGGAAGTTGATCGGGACCCATACAAGGAAGCCACTGATACCACAAGTTCTGGAAACAACAGACAAACAATACGTAGGTAGTGAACGTGTGTTCGTGTGTGTGTGTGTGTTTGTGTGTGCTTGTGCGTGCATTCATGCATGCATGTTGCATTTTTACTGTCAACACCGTTTCCAGTAAGGGGTAATGTGTGTGTGTGCGTGTATCTGTATCTGTGTGTGTGTGTGTGTGTGTGTGTGAATTTTGGTAAGAGGATGGGAATTTTTTCAAGGAAGGATTATGAAACAAAGGGCATACTGATTTGCTTTTGTAGGGAGTGGAGTATTTATTTTATTTTTTTTACTTCTTATGAAACCGTAACCGTAATCTGTAATTCAATACTGTTCATATAGGTTTATGCGTGTACATTAGGGCCCTAAGGGTCAAATTATTTTCTATGCGGAGAATAGAAATGTATAGCACACTGTTCCTTGTCTTATCTCTTGTGTTACTGTTGAATATTAACTCTCTCTCATCTTCTACCGCTTATCCTGTTTTACAGGGTCGCGGGGGGGGGGGGGGGGGGGGGGGGGGGGGGGGGGGGGGGGGGGGGGGGGGCTGGAGCTTAACCCAGCCAACACAGGGCGTAAGGGTACACCCTGGACAGGACGCCAGTCTATCACATGTATAGTCTCTTTAGAACAGGGAAATCTCATGTGTTATGTAAGTTGCCAGTGCCCCAGGTTAGCGCACTATAACTCTCACAAACTGGCAGTGTTGGAATGGTGACCGACATTTAATTAACCTGGCCCACATTTCACAGTAGCTTGCTTGTTTGCCTAGTTTAACTATCTGCATAGCGACGACTAATATTTTTTTTTAAACTTTTTTGTATAGTTAGCTACTAAAACTACAAGCAATGTTGGGCCAGTAAAGTAAATGAATAGTTTTAATTTTACCGTTGCTTCTCGACTGTAATCAAACCTCCCTAGACCAGTCCCGCCGACCGTTGTATTTCGTCCTGATTGCTGTGAAGGCATGCCGACTATGCGTGGTACATTTTGCAAGCGGGCGGGCGTTGCTCAGTATTCACCCAGCGACAGCGTGTCTGACAAAACTAAAGCGGACATTGCCTGAACCTTACCCATGAATAGTGGGGTAATTAATTTGAAGGGAGTTGCTTATTATCAAGTGGCCATTGTCATTATGTTAACCTATGTAATCAAAGATGACGCACGAAGCTAATGTACAGTATATGAACATTCTAACCACAAGGAGTGTTAACCATAGATACAGCAACGTTTCAATAGGGCTATCTATTTCCTGGTGGGCGTGATTTTGCAAAGCCTTCAGGAATAGAGTAGGGAAAGTACTTGGGAGGTGACGGAAAGTATTCTTGCAGAGCGGGAATGCAGGGATGGGGATAGAACAGGGATATCACACAGCATAATAAATCGTTTTTGTTATCATATTTTTTTATCTGGCCGTGCTGAGAATGGTTATAGAGGGAGGTGGCTCTGAAACGTCATTGCTCACCGTTGAGCCTTCTGGAGGTGTTGTGGGCTCAAATTAACGAAACATCCAGGATGGAAGGTGCCACTTGAAAACCCCAAATGACATGTCTGCTCTCAACCCTGTCCAAATATTGGTTTTTAGAGTGTTCAACGTGGATTAAGGCATAATGGGTATTATAACACCGTATCCTGTGTATTTTGAAATGCAGGCATCTGCTGGATGAGCACTTCCTGAAGTGTCAACGCTGGAGCCAACTCTGTCCAATGGGGTGTGGCGCTCAGGTCTCTATGGAGATGCGCACACAACACAACTGCTGCAGGTAGTTGGTTGGCAAAACTGAACATAGCACATAGTTATTTCTAATAACATGAAGTGAATGACACTTATAAAGGTATGGAGGGATATATCTAGTATTCTTGGCACTGATTACACAGTTTAGTTTACATTTTAATTTAACGTCAGTTTTAATGTGATGTAAAATGTTATTTTCTTCTCTGATTGTTGATTCTCCTTCATGTTCTTCCTCCATTTTTTTATTCATTGTTCGGTTCAAACTCCATCCCTCCCTCCCTATCCCTCTCACCAATGCTATCTTGATCCTGCTCTTTTTCCCGTCTCCATCTCTCGCTAGTGCCCTCTAGAGGAGAATGAAGAGAATGCAGAGAGCAGTGACGCAAATGAGTAGACAGGTAGCGTTCACGTGTGAAAGCCTGGGGGTGGGGGGGGGGGGGGGGGGGGCAGAAAGGGACAGACGGAGAAGAAAAAGGAGCGATGGAGGAGTACAGAGACACAGAGAAGGAGAAGGAGGAAAGGAGATGTAGAAGCTACATCTGAAGAAAGTAGACCCAGCACCAGTATGAGCCATTCATAGAAGTGGTTTATAATGGGACTCTAAAACTGATTATAGTTTCATCAGAAGGGTTGTTTATTAACTCTTTAATAAGAAGAAATTAGGTATTAAAATATCTTTTTAGGGTTGGATGGAGGCCGGCAGTCAATGGGGGACAAGACGTATGGGATTTCTGAAAGATTTACATTAACGTGGAATCATCCATTTTGTAACAAGGTCTGGGGATAAACTCTGGTGAAGGTCCAAGTCTAAGAAGAGAACTGGAACTACGGTAGATGAAATATGTATGATTATGGTATGAGATCATGTTGGATTTTAGACAGAAGTGTGCTTCCATTGTGCTTCTGTGCAGACATTGGTTTTCTGCTTGCACATCTAAAACGTTGCCATTAATGTATTATTTATGAAGAATTGGTAAGGTCAGCAGGTTCTTTATAAATTCTAAGTTGTATACAATGAAGAACATAACTAATATAATTATAAGAATACAAACAGCACATTTCAACACTCCCATTTTCATGTTAAGGTTTTTTATTAAATAACGTTTTCCATCCATTTTCCTATTTAAATAAATATGTACTGTTCGAATGAACATTGAACTGTAAACAATCAAAGCAGCGAGCAAATACATACTCACGTACCGTAGGGGAGAGTGGGGTGAGCTCAACTTCCCCACAGGCTCAAATCACCCCGCTCTCCCCTACAGTAGGTAAATACATACCTATGACGGTAGGTCAATAAAGAATCTGGTACAGTGGGTGTAGTGTAGACAGTGCACCCGTCACATGTAAACGCTGACAAAAGGAATCACTTGAAGTCATTTAGTAGTTCTGTAACGTAAAACATCCTGCTCCATTCCCGGTCTCTTTTCCCTCTCTTCCTACTTCCCCCTCTTTATAACTTTAAGCTTTATAACGGTGCGTAGAACACAGATACCTGGCAACTTCTCCCACCACCGTCTCTCATCGGCAAAGTTACAGTATTTATTTTTTTTTTTTTTAAATGAAAGATTGCAGGGATCTGAAAGAGGTATCTCTAGGAATACACATTTCTCTCCCTTAGTTCTTGAAAGACTTCGACGTTTGCCACTGTGATTAGAGCGATTAGCATTTAATAAAATCCGTTTTTAGTGTCCAAAATACGGTTTCATTTTCTGCAATAGCACCCCATGGCCACTACCCCATGTGCCACTACTCTGACTCTGGTCCTGGACTTTCCTGGGGAATCCTCTCGATGGACTCCATGGAGGAAGTACGGGAACGCGGCGACGGAGCCTGGGAATGCTGGGATACTGGAGGACCATCGATCCCAGAATGCATCAGTGGCAGGTAAATGTCATCCATGTTAGGGAGCACAAAGACTTTCTGAAAGAATCAGAAGGACGATGGTTACTGTGAGGTATGGCATTTTAGTCTGAATGGCCACTCACAGTTTATCAAAATGGAAACAGATTTGCCAGTCTCATCTTTCTTACGTACCACAACAGATTTGTTAACATAAGTTGGACTGACTGGGCGGTACATGTTATGTTAAGTGCCAATACAAGAAAGAGTTAGCATTATTCTTTTCTAATGTGGAAAATCCATGTGTCAGCCACCTAAGTATTCAGGGTTTAAAAGAAAGTGTAAAAGAAAAAAAAACTGTACAAAGACATCCCCAACCGAGGCCACTACACTGCTGTGTGCGCGATAGTGTGTGCGTGTTTGAGTGTGCCTGTGTGTGTGTTTGCATACTGTGTGTGTGTGTGTGTGTGTGTGTGTGTGTGTGTGTGTGTGTGTGTGCATGTGTGTGTGCGCCTGTGAGTGTGTGTGTGTGTGTGTTCACATACTATGTGTGTGTGTTTACGTGGAGGTCTCTGCTCCTCAGGCGATTGTAAGGGAGGAAGAGAGAGAAAGAGGAGGAGGAGGTAAGGGAGGAACAGAGAGAAAGAGGAGGAGGAGGTAAGGGAGGAAGAGAGAGAAAGAGGAGGAGGAGGAGGTAAGGGAGGAAGAGAGAGAAAGAGGAGGAGGAGGTAAGGGAGGAAGAGAGAGATAGAGGAGGAGGAGGTAAGGGAGGAAGAGAGAGAAAGAGGAGGAGGAGGTAAGGGAGGAAGAGAGAGAAAGGAGGAGGAGATAAGGGAGGAAGAGAGAGAAAGAGGAGGAGGAGGTAAGGGAGGAAGAGAGAGAAAGAGGAGGAGGAGGTAAGGGAGGAAGAGAGAGAAAGAGGAGGAGGAGGTAAGGGAGGAAGAGAGAGAAAGAGGAGGAGGAGGTAAGGGAGGAAGAGAGAGAAAGAGGAGGAGATAAGGGCACACATGGGTCAGGACACAAGAAGGTTACGGATGCTAAAAGAGGGAGGGATGAAATTGAAAGGCAGGGGAAAGGGGGAGGGGAAGTCACAATCCCGCAACAAGAAAGAGAGATACAGAAGGAAGGTAGATAATAATAATAAATATATTGTATTTGACTCATGCGAATAACACTGCAAGAGCTACCGCCAAACGCTGAGATAGCAGCTAGACAGTTGTTTTAGCAGGGAAAGGAAGAGAAGAGAAATGGAAAGATGAAAGGGTGAAAAAAAGGAATAGACCAAGGAAGGAAGGGAGGTGATGATGATGATGATGATGATGATGGTGTTGATGATGATGATGATGATGATGATGAGGATGATGATGAGGATGAGGATGATGATGAGGATGATGATGAGGATGATGATGATGAGGATGATGATGAGGATGATGATGAGGATGATGAAGGAGGGATGGGGAAGAGA